>JAHWFP010248733.1:41070-78212 GCA_023313725.1 Lithobius niger
AACTGAAAACTGCAGTGTTATACACCACAACTAGTTTTGGTGGGGGACACCCCAGGGCATTCGAAGTTTATGAACAGTTTGACTTTCGGATTGCTTTGTAACAGATCTTTTATAAATATCTTTTGGTTTTAATAGACGAACAAGCTAGCAGTAGCATTCGGATGGTCTCAGTCGGGTTTAGAGGACAACTGAAGCAAACATATATACACTAAAATTCTTGTCTGGTAGAATGCCGATGTCTAATTACTTCGGACAAATGGTAGCGTTTCTGGGGGCAAAAGAATATATGAAAGATTAAAAAATGGTTAAATAATCTAGCTTAGTTGAATGCTATAATGCATTAAGTTAAGTTGGATGTTTAACGTTAAAGTTAAAAGACAAAATGGATCGTTGTGGACATTTTTCATGAGGCTTGCGGCCGACAAACAAAATAAAAAATATCACACTTGAAATGGTTGTCTGTATCCACATGTATAATGTATAATGTATCCACATGTAGTACCATAAATGGAAGCCCCTCCTAAACTACAACTAAGCTAGTGTTTTGGGGCTTTTTGCTTTAAAATAGAAAGGATAAAATCAAAATACATGAGTACAAATCTTCAATAATGGCGGCCATGGAGAAGGAGCGCTGCGGTTGGTTTTGGACGATTTTCAAATGTAGTTTGTGGATCATCTGGATGGAAATTTCGGATTTGGGTTCCAAGAGGTAGATCTTATGGATGGCTATTAAATGTCGAAGAGTTTGATCGATTCAGTCCATTATTAAGAATACGGCGAGATTTACATAATCGAGGCATTTGGGCGCTCAAGGAAAAAAAAATCGCTTCGTTTAGTAAAACGAAGGTTTTTCAACGGTTCATGTTTGTAACGTATTCAAGAGCTACAGAGCTTTTTGGGTTTTGTAAACCATTCTTCAAAATATCTACCTAATCTCGCTCATATTCTGTCATCTGTTACACGTTTATTAAGCCCAAGTGTGAAGTGGGTTTGAGGGGGGGGAGGGGGGAGGCAGAATGTGACCGAGCCGTGAGTAAAGTAAAAGAAATATTTCTTAAATCTAATGTTCTGGTTCATTACGATCCAATAGTAAAGCTCAAACTCGTCTGTGACGGCTCACCTTACGGGGTCGGCACGTGCCTCATGCATGTCATGAAAACCGGCGAAACGCGGCCGATAGCTTTCGCTTCACGTAAGCTAACTCAAGCCTAAATGGGCTACTCGCATTTTGTGGCTTGGGGAGGTTTCATGAATACGTTTATGGTCAGCAATTCATACTGCAGTCTGACCAAAAGGATTTAGTTTGGATTTTTGGCCCTAAAAAAGTATACCCTAAATGGAAGCCGCCAGGGTTCAGCGTTGGGCATTAATGCTTAATGCTATGATTATGAATTTGAACACATTCCCTGTAAAGTTAACTTAACGGCAGACGTGTTGTCGCGACTTCCCCTACCAAATACCGAGGAATTCGAAAAAGCAGAAGAGGAGTATAATATTCTTGCTTTGGAAACTGTTTCTAATCTTCCAGTTTAAAACGAGACACTCATTCTTGAAAGTAAACGTGGTAAATTTCTTTCAAAAGTTTATAGTTACGTGAACCATGGCTGGCCTGACAAATGCGAAATTCCCGACCTGTTACCGTACTTCACACTCCGTGCTGAAATCTCGGTCGAAAACGAACCCCTACATTGGGGGTATAGAGTCAAATATAGAGACAAATCTTGAAAGATCTACACAGTGCTCACTTAGGCTTAGTTAAACTGAAAACTTTAATTAGCTAGACAAAAAGTCTGGTGGCCTAAGATTGACTCTGACATTGAAAATAAAGTCAAATCATGTCAAAATTGTCAAGAGTATAAGGATACTCAAACATCTGGGCCTAAACACACTTGGGAATATCCAATCAAGCCTAATGGTAGAATGCACGCGGATTTTCTCAGCCCGATGGACAATTATATGTTTTTCATACTAGTAGACGCACATTCAAAAATTCCTTTTGTGCATAAAATGAAGACTACGACGTCCGCGCGTGTCATTGGAGTTTTAAACAATCATATAGCCTTATATGATTTAATGGACAGCTTAGTTACGGACAATGCTGCACAATTTATGTCCACCGAATTCCAAAATTGGTTAAAATCCAATGGAATTAGGCACATGACGGACCAAGTTTTGCTCCCTGGACCAACAGATTGGCAAAAATTTATGTCCGCAATTTCAAGAAGGCGCGCGGTGACAGGGGTCTACTATTCTAGAAAGTATAAATTCCTATTTGCTATCAGCACGTATCACTATCTCCGCTACCACGCAAGCTAAACCCTGAAAATTGTACTTTAACCGAGAATTAAAGTCTCGGCTGGATTTATTGTTCCCTGACCCTATTGCAGCCATTAGTAGTAAATAATTAAAACAAGTACAGAGCACCCACCATCGTGAGTTGAAAACGTATCAAATAGGTGATAATGTTTGGTATTGTGACTACAGTATTACAAACGATAGGCTATGGTCATTAGGTGTCGTAAATCAGATAGGTAGTAATCAATCCTATATTATCGTTGACGGTAATACGATTCGCAAACATCGCGAACAGCTAAGATTACATACCGCTGAGCATGAATACCCAGAGCAGCCACAAAAAGCTCGTAATCCGATCCGTTGGTAAAAAGCATGTCTTTTGGCGGTAAGAAACGTGAAAAGCCAAGTTCCGCTGACGTAGTTCTTGACCGTCGATCTCTCGGCCAATCCAGAAAGTCGATTTCCGTTGTCGAGGGCACAAATCCACCAATCCAACGGCTTGAAAAATCACCTAAGAATTTGCTTTGCAAGGAGAACTCAGGCAAAATCAACCCACACACACGAAGTGGATGAGTCTGCAAACGTAAATATCCAATCACCTTTGGCTAGTACCAGCGCCACTTCCGTAGAAAATTCGAAGCCAGAAAGGTCACAACCTTCATCAGTTGTAACATCACCATCCGCTAAGCAACCACCACTGAAGACAAGTCATGCTAACAAAAAATTGAAACCGAAGCCTAACAAACGTAAAGTTGTGCTATCACCAACATAGGTCGATATTGCTGCGCAACTTAATAATCCTAAAATCGTTCGAAGAGACTACGTAGAGCTCCTAACAAGCTCAATTTGTAGTTTTTTTTTAAATTACCAGTTGGCTACAACTTCTTCGTTTTTTTTGTTGCTATCAAGTTGCCCGTGAATTAAACGATATTTCTTTTTAAACTGAAGCGAGTAACGCTAACATGTTTTGTCCCTAGTTATTCGTGCAGAGAATCTGCTCTGTTAATTTTAAAAATGTCCACCTTTAAAATTAGGTAAAAATGTAGTGTATATTGTTGTTTTTGTGAATAACATTTTGGTTTTATCTATTTGTTTCTTTTTGTATTTTCATGTACAATCCTTCAAAATCGGAACAAAAAATTGTTTGGCGCCACAATTTCCACTCCGGTGATTACTAACCGAAAGTAACATCTGCACCGATCTCTTGGATGCCAAATATCTTTCTCCAAGCAACGCTGTAATGTTTTAGTTGCAGTACGGTTGCTGATTAAAAGAAATTTAACCAAAAAGGCTACGCACTATAACAACAACAACTGAAAATTTCTAATAGGATTTATTATACAAAGAATTTTCTCCTGAAATCAAAATCAAAATTTAAAACTGAAAAAGTTTTCAGTCAGTTTAGTAATGTTTAATTTTTTGCTTAACCATGTACATTTTCAGTTTTTTTTTTATTTTGTAAAACAGCTTTCAAAAATAGTGTTTAGCTTTTTCTTCGAAAGCGAAAACTTATGTATCTTTCTGTAAAAATAGGTAGTGAACTAAAAAAATACATCTTGCCTTCGTAATCGTGATTTTATTTCCAGCTAGGCTTAGATTCTTTTTTTCTTTCGCTCTCTGTATTGTGGAGTCGTCATTTGTGTGCTCCACAATGGCTGCCTTTAATTTCATGTCTTTATAATAATAATCATAATAATAATAACACTTTACCACGGAGTGGAAGGGCGGCAGAAGGGGTGTGAGACCACTTACTCTGCTCCTGCGACAGAAAAAAGAAAAAGAGTTACAGGGAAGAAGGTAGAGAGCACTTCAGAAATTTGTGTAATGGTTCCCTGCGTAGTTTCGAGTGGAACCAGAAAGAGTTGGTGCACCAGAAGGAGTTGGAGCATTCCAAATGGGAACAACGCGAAGGGAGAAAAAATTTCTGCGGCAATTCATGTGGGAGGTAGGAAACACTAGTTTCCAGTCATGGCCACGTTTATTAATAGCCCGGGGAGCTAGGTCAAAAAATGGTAGATCAACCCTTAAAAGCCCACGGAGAATCCTGTAGACGAGGATGAGGTCGAACCTCAATCTACGAAGTTCTAGGAGCTCAAGGCCAGATTTTTTCCAACCGTTCTATATAACTACGCTCTCTGAATCCCGGCAAGTTCTTTGTAAACCGACGCTGTACTCATTCGACACGGTCAATGTCCCCTATAAGGTACGGCGACCAAACAGGTGTAGCGTACTCAAGGATGGGCCGTACGTAGACCCTGAATGCCCAATTCTTAGTAGGAACATCCCCAGAGGTGAAACAACGGTGCACAATTGCAGACTTGGAATAAGCCAAAGTACAGATTTTCCTACAATGAAGTGAAGATTTCAATCTCTGGAAAACCTGATTCCAAGGTCACAAACATCAGGGTACGCTGGGAGTGGTTTCTGGTCTAGAAGATCAAACAACGGGGATTAAGGTTTCCCACATGGAAGGTGCAACATTTGTGTACCTTAAGAGGGAGTTGCCATGTTTTAGACCACTCCTCAACATGCTGGGATAGGAGAGCAAAACGTGGAAATGTTTTCAGTACCCACCTTTAAGTCGTCAGCAAACTTAAACCCATAACTATCGTCGCCGGTGAACTGTAGGTCATTAATGTATAACAAGAAGAGAAGAGGGCCCAAAACGGACCCCTGGGGGACCCCATAGGGAACCTGAATCCCGGTCGAAGAGTGATTGTCCGCAATCACCCTCCGGGTACGATTAGTCAAAAAGGCAGCGATTCAAGATTTTAGGGAACCAGTAATACCACATCCATCCAGCTTAAGAAGTAATTTTCGGTGGATGACCGATTCGAAAGCTTTTTTGAAGTCAAAATAAATGGTATCAGATGGGATTCCCAAGTCGAGGGCACTGGTCCAGTGGTCCAACACCATAAGCAACTGGTGGGTGGTCGACCTAGATGGGAGGAAGCCAAACTGATCCTGTGTAATAACATCGTGAGTTTCAAGAAAGACAATCATTGTGTCCCTTACGATAGATTCCATAACCTTGCAAGCCATACAGGTTAAAGCAATGGGCCTGTAGTTAGTGGGATCAGATGAGGAACCCTTCTTAAAAACAGGTACTACAGTCGCAGATCGCCAAGCTGCAGGAATACTACTTTGAGCGTAGGAGATCGAGAAAAGTTTCGAAAGGGGGTAACTAATTTCGCCCAGCAATTCACGAAAAAGGAATGCAGAGAAGCCGTCAGGTCCACATGCCTTACTAGGTTTAAGTTTTTTTAGGGTAAGGTATACGAGGTGTGGAGTAAATGAAACATTCGGACAAGAGTTGGAAGGATCCAGTAGCTGTCGCACTGGAGTTAGTTGGCTTCCATCATCAGATATAGTATTGGATGCAAAAGTGTCACAAAAAAGCTGTGCTTTTTCAAGACTGTCCGAGATAAGAGTATTTCCCAATTTGAAGGGTGGTATCCTGCGGGATTTGGAGTTACGTTTACGATAAAGTTTAAGCCTGATTTCCCTCCCGTATAGCGTCAACCTCCCGGGATTTATGCCAAGTCTCCAGGGAGTCAGAATAAAGTTTACGTGCATTGTTGTAGGCAATAATAGTATCAGGACTCCGATGGGACTTTAGTTTGTGCCAGCATTTCAGCTTCAATCTGCCAATCCTAGAAATGTGACTCGGTTGTGAACCCTTACTGGGGTAGTGAGGCCTAGGAGGGCCACGGCACAAATCAATGTGACCAGTCAGGACCTGCTGGAAACATGACCAAGCCTGTTCAATTGACGGATGGACATCGAATATAGTAGCGTCCCAGTTGACACTCGAAATAGAACTCTTAAGTTTAACGAAGTCGATCCTTCCCTTGACCGGTTCTGCCATAGCAAATCGAGGCCCAACCGGGCCAGCCAGTGAGAGGTTGACCGAAATGCACACACAGCAGTGATCGCTATTTCCAAAATGGGGTCCAACCCAAAGGTCATAGACCAGCCGCTCATCGGTTACGAAGACAAGATCAAGAATGTTATTCGCTCTGGTTAGCTTGTCCACCAACTGGCACATGCCCAAGGGGGCAATGAGATCCAGAAAATAATCATGGTGTCGGTCACTGGCACAATTCCTATCGACAGTAGACAGATTGAAGTCGCCCAGAACAATATTTTAGTGACCTGGATCCACAGCTCCCACAATGAATTCACACATGTTAAGAATTTCGGAATCAACATAACTATTCGGAAGATAGCACAAGATAAAAGTAGTCAGAAAGGTAGGCAAGGAAACAGCGATGCACTCCGCATTTAAAGAGGTCTCAACCAGGGCTAAGGGTAGTCCCACCCTATGCAAAACAAGAAGTCCCCCTCCCCCTCTACCGCCCCTGTCACGCCGCAATACTGAATAGTAAATGGGATCAGCAAGCATTGCATCAGAAAAACAGTTGGTTAGCCACGACTCAACCACAAAAATTATGTCATAGATGTTGCGTTGCACCAGGTCCCTAAAACAACCGATATTGCGAATTACACTCCGCGCATTAAAAAGTGTACACAAAAGGTCCGAGCTGGTCATTGACGGCCGAGGACCCAAGTTGGGGGTATCCCCAATTAAGCACGTTAGTTTGCAGATGTGGTCATCCATCGAGACAAAAGAAAAATTTGAGTCCACGCACATTTTCCGAAGCAGAAAGTTAGTATGCACAACTTTTGTATCAAGGTTACGGTCCGCCTTGCTCAACCTTGGAAAAAGACCGATAATAGTGAACTTGGCGGTAGGGATCTTAACCCGGATAGAAGAGATAAAGTCATGGATGGCTGCGATGATCCGGTTTGGGGATTCCTCAAGAATATCATTGGAACCAGCGCAGATAATAAAAGATTTAGGAGGATCTGGATCTTCGAGCACAAGACGTAGTTTGTTACAGAGCTGGTTGGCTTTCAGACCTGGGAATGTCCAAGTTTTGGATTTGTCATTGCTACCTCCGCGTAAGTTCCTGACATGGGAATCACCCACAATTGCCGTGTGCACAGTCCAGTTTGGAGTCAACCGATTTATTTCGTCAAGGCAGTGGCGATTAACAGAGGGTGGGCTTTCTTCTCTAGGTGGAATGATAGAATTGGCCGCTACCTTTATACGATTTTGGGCCTCGCAGACTTCGTTAATGTTTTTCAAGGGATTAGCAACCCTCCATCTGCTGGTGGTTGGGGACTTCGTTCAGGTAACTCAGATGTTACAGTACTTTTTTTCTTTTTTTGTTAGAATTGGCCTTTCCCCAACGCACAGTGACATTGCTATGGAGTGGTGTCCTGACATGCGTTGTTTTGGTGGCGTCTGGCGTGACAGAGGTCACGTGATTGTTAATGTGGGCAGAAAGAATTTCTGTGCCGCCACTAACAGAAGATTTAAGCTGAACAAGTAAGCTGGCACAACCATTTCCTGTATGGGGTTGAGTGCTGGCCTGACGTGCCTCAGTTTCAAGTTGTGAAGCTGTAGTCACCCTGACGCCATGAACGCCAAGCACATGCTGGTTATATTGACCCATTTTAGATTTCATTTCGGTAAGAAGATCTTGGGTAAATTTGTTTAACACTTTGGTCTTTTTTTCAAAAAAGTTAGAAGTCCATTCCTCGAACATGTTTTTAAAAACAACAAAACGGGCGTCAAGCTCACTTGTAATAAGAGGGTGAATATTTGACACCCTTTGATTGATGTCTTCGAGGTCAATATCTTTCTCTAGCCGAAATTCGTCTAGTCGGTTTAGAAGTTTGGCCGACACGTCGTGTAAGACTGGAAGATCATCAAATTCTGCACGACTACAGTTTAACGGCTGAGTAAAAGGTATGTAGTCGTTTGGGGTACTCTGGGAAGGATGGTGCACGACAGGCGGTGATTGGATAGCACCGAAGAATTGAGTTCGCCGTCTTTCCACTCTAGGGTGGTGGCCGGGTCCTGGGCAGCCTCCATGGGTACCCACACCTTCCCCAGGCATCAAAAAAAAATTTTCCATAATCTACCAATTCGCAAAACAGGCCGAAAATTGGTAGAAAAGTAGAAGATCACCGGCTCAACTTCCAACATGCAACAAAAACACAACAAATTAAAAAAAAAAAAAAAATGTCCGGGACTGGATTCGAACACACTTCAGATATGCGAAACCAAGATGGCCGCGCCCACAGAACAAGGGAGGACCAGCAAACGAGAGGCACAGAATCGCGCACAAAGACAAACAGAAGGCACGGACCGGCTCAAAGCAGCGCGCAATACGGTCACGGGATTGTTACCTGGAAGCACGTACACAACGCAAACGGCGGCGGGATACACAGCCGAAACTGCGACACAAATAGCAGCAGCGAAATTCCGACGATCTTCCGATGTCCACTTTGTGTATATTTTGTGTTATCTACCGACATTGTGTTTTGTGTTTTACCGACATTGACAATTCTGTATCCACATGTTTAACCTGCCAGAAAAATGGTAAATCTGGTCAGAAGTTTGTTGCCCCTATGGTGCTAGTGCACATGGATGACGAGCCGTTCAACCGATACGTAATCGATATTGTAGGCCCCAACAAGCCTGCTAGTAAGGCTGGCTATAAGTATATCTTATCGTTACTTGACCCGGCAACAAAGTTTCCCGAGGCCGTGCCCTTTAAAGAGGCCAACAGCCAGAGCGTTGTAGATGCGCTCCTCCTTTTGTTTTCTAGGTTAGGCTTTCCAGCCGAACTCTAAAGCGACCTAGGCTCATGTTTCATATCGGAACTTACAACTCTTTTCTTAGAAAAGTGCGGTATAAAGTGTGTTAATTCAAGTGTAAACCACCCGCAATCTAACAGCATGGAACGTTTCCACAGGACACTCAAAGCGGTGCTGAGAGCTGTCTGTTATGAGCATCCCCACGATTGGGAGAGGTGCCTGCCAGGAGCAATGTTTGCTCTGAGAACTGCTCCACATGAGAGCACTGGCTTCACTCCAGCAGAGTTAGTCTACGGACGCAACCTCAAAGGCCCACTGGAGGTGGTGAAAAGCCATTGGATCGAACCAGACGTTCATCCTTCCGTACTAGAATACATCTTGGACTTGCTCCGGAGATTCCAGTATTCTCGTGAACTCTCTCAGGAGAATATCACTCGCAGTCAACAAAAAAAAAATCCTATTATGACATCAAGGCAGTTGAACGTAAGTTCAAAGTTGGTGATAAGGTTCTAGTCCTTAAACCAGCCTGCACCAATAAACTAGACATTTATTGGGATGGACCCTGCGACGTGTTGAAACGATTATCAGATACTAATTATCTTGTAAAAATATCGTTTGGTTTACAAAATGAAACCATATATCATGTAAACCTTCTCAAGCCCTATCTGCCTAGGGAGGGGTCTAGTAATCATTCTTACAATGAAGATCGTGAGCTTCCTCACACCGACCATGTTTGGACAGGTCAGCCTGGAGATGGCCACCTTAATGCAAAGGCCGCCATGAGTCTTTTCAAAAAGACAGGCAACTTAACTGAGTTGCAGAAGAACGACCTCCTTGAGGTATTCGAAAAAGTAGACGGTGTTTTTTCTACTTTGCCAGGACGCACTGATCTTGTCACACACGACGTTGAATTAGTCGATTCTAAAATCAAACCCTGTAAGTATTATCGCCACGCGAAATTCGAAAGGGATTTGATAGTTACTGAAATCAAGCGTATGCTTGACTTGGATTTAATCGTTGAAACCGATTCCCCACATGGTTCACCCATGATCATCGTTCAAAAAGATGCCAACCCACGTCCTGTAGCTGACTACAGAGAGCTGAACAACAATACGGTAACCAAAGATTACCCAATTCCCAACATTGAGGAATGTATTGAGCGTGCAGCTAAGTGGAAGTTTATCTCTATTTTTGACCTCAACCGTGGATTTTAGCAAGTGCGCTTGACGCCACAGGCCTCAATGGCCGCCACCATCACAACTCCCATCGGGAAGTTTGCTCCCCTCATGATGAACATGGGGATGAAAAACGCTCCCTTCTGCTTTCAGAAGCTCATGGACAATGTCACCCGTGGCATGGAAGAGTTTGTCACACCCTTCCAAGATGACACTGCTGTAGGGGACGAAACGTGGCCACAGCATCTCTAAAACATTCATAGTTTCCTCTCTGCTGTCAAGAAGGCCAGATTAACGGTAAATGCCAAGAAATCGCAGGTCGCTTGCAGCAAAGCTACTTTCCTTGGCCATGAAGTTGGCAATGGATCTCGTACACCCTCCGAGGTGAAGGTCTTGGCCGTGCAAAAATTTGCACGACCACAAACTAAAAAGGATGTCCGTTCCTTTCTCGGTTTGGTAGGATATGTCCCTCACTATTCTGAAATTTGTGCCTGTCTCACAGACCCCTTGAAAAAGGATGTACCCGATCCCATCATTTGGGATGAGTCAAAGCAAGCTGCTTTTGACATGTTGAAAAACTCTTTAGTGACGTTTCCCGTCCTAAGAGCCCCCGACTTCACACAACAATTTATTTTGCAGTGTGATTGTTCAGACCGAGGTATGGGTTATATTTTGTCACAAGTGTTTGGAGAAGATGAACACCCCTGTCTCTACGTCTCACGTAAACTGACAGCACGTGAACAAAACGAAAAAAAATGCGCGTGTTTGATCTGGTCCGTTGCTAAGTTGCGTCCCTACATCTATGGAACAAAATTTGTCATAGAATCAGATCACAACCCGTTGCACTGGCTCAAGCAAATGTCTGGCAAAAATCCCAGATTGCTTAGGTGGAGCCTAACCCTACAAGATTACGACTACACAGTTAGATACAAACCTGGAAAGTTACACGTAAACGCTGACACTCTCAGCAGGTATTTTGTTTAAACATTAATTTGTTAAAACGCGTCATTTTCAGTACAAATTGACTGGAAATTAAATTTTGTCTTTAAAATTGTGTTAAGTGGTATATTGAAAGTGCAACCACACCAAAAGTAACTTTCAGCTATTTCCCGTTTCGGAACTCTACACCTAAATTTTAAGTGCCTATGTTTTACTCTTTTTGTCACTATCAACGTCTCCCTATGTGGGAGAATATTGTCAAAGACTGTAACGACACTAATTAAATATTCATTAGGAATATTCTACGGGGGTTGCAACTTGTTCCCGGTTTGCCCTTCTTAAGGTTTTTACGAAACATTTTTCCTGCAAAAAATTTGTCTGTCTCACCTCTGAGTGCAAAAGGGCAACTCTGTCGTTAAAAGGTTGTTGTGTTATTATCCATAAACCTCCCAGTGTTGTATAATATGTTAAAGTTATGGCTGCCATCTCTAAACCCTTCAGTGTAAAAATTTCCTATGTGAAACAAGTTGTTTGGTAACCTTAAACCACTCCAGTGGTAGTCTGTTAACTTTAAATAGAGCTGATAGTTGCGCATGCGCTTATAGTACCCTCTATTCCGATCCTTATCGCAAGCTAGGTCCTGAGGAGTGCGCCCAGGGTTTTTTTTTCGAGGTTTTTCCAGATAAAAAAAAATAACTTTCTGTGCACGGCTGACTGGTTAGAGCATTAAATGTTGCGATTGTCTCATTTGAATTAACAGCTACAAAAACCCTTAAACTGTGACCCTTTATGGTCAAAATTTGCGTTTTTATTTATATAACTTGTCTTTTGCTCCAATTTTCTTTGTGGCCTGTACGAAATTCCTGCAACAAGAAGCACGGACAGCACTGAGTTAATTTTTGCAAATAGTGTCCCTTTAAACTTGTAATTTGTATTTACAAAAATATCTTAAGCCAGAAAAACGTCAGTCCCCCAAAAATATAAAATGGCAATTTTTTATTTTTTGTAAACAGTGTATTTTATAACTTGTGGTGATGTATTTCACGGGAGGTGTATTCCTCAGGTGGTGTATTCCTTGGTGCATTAATTTATGCAATTTATTTACATGGCTTGGCAGTCTTGCTATTTGGCATGTCTTGTGTGCACTGACCTTTTCTGTTGTAGCACTTATTTGGAGTTCGACAGTAACCCCAAATAGAGTCCTCCGTGTGGGGGCATGTAAACGCGGTCTCGTATCAGATGCTCGTGGTGAGGACACCTTAACACCACCGAAGAAAAAACCTGAGGGCAGTATTCTTCCACACCAGAACAATCGTCTATATGGCGATTTCGCATTAAACATGTAAATATTGTACATTATTCCTTTAGGCATAAAGCCAAAACACTTTTCCAGCTTAGTTGTGTTGTATATATTGAAAACACTCGATATTTTTTATTTGTAACAGATGACGACTTCGTTTATTTATGAAAAATGTCCGATGTTCAAACCAGTTTAAAACTAACCTAAACTGCGATATAGCCCTTTAAAAACTAGCTGGAACATTTAATGTTTTGATTTGTTCACTTACTGCATTTTGGTACCGGAGCTCCAATGTTTATGTTTGTATATTTTTACGGACCCAGTGTATATTTTTTATGTCTACTTTTTATAGCATCTCCATCCAAACTCCGACCGTAGCAAACCTCTAAAAACGAAAACAAACTAGCTTTCCTTCGTTAAAAACCTGCATTGTAAATATCAGTTTCATTCCCAAAGTCAAATAATTATTCTGTGCATTACACTTCGTTCCGCCCCCCCCCTTCCTTCAATAGTTGCGATGCATAACATCGTAGTTTTATTTAATAGGCCTAATAGTTTTATTTAAAAATCAGAGTTGAAAACACTCTTGCACATTCAAAACCAGGCCTCTAACGTTTCCAAGTCGGCAATTCTCTTTGTCAATTCAGCCTCCGCAATTCCCGTCCAACCAAAACATTGCCTTCAACTTCCCATCCAACCAGAGCGCTCAGCTACCCTAGCCGTCCGCGCTGCCATTCCGACTTCCGGTAGTGACAGCTCGGCCGTTCTAGGTCAGTCTCTCCTCCTCCAAAATGTCTGCCTCCTCTTCCCTGCTCGTCCCCTCCGCAGCTATCCTCGGCGTCCGCGCCAACTTCCGGTAATGAGTATATAACCCCAGCCCCAGACTCACTCGTTAGCACAGCTCAGGATTCTCAAAGCTAGAGGTCACTACGCCGGTCGGGAGTGGAGATGTCGCGGTCCGATTGTTGCCATGCCGGGCAAAGGTAGTGGTTCGTATTTTACTTAGTTTAACTTTAAAAGTTTATTTTTTGGACTTTAACGTCAAAATTTATAGTTTAATGTTAAACTTAACCTTTAGCTTTAGAAGGTAAACTTATGGTGCGCCAAGCCAAACGGCTTTTCGGACGTTGGCGGCCGTAATTTAAGGGTTCACGGTCCCTTACTAAAAACCAGCTTTCTTTATTATGTTTTTTTAAACACAGTTTAAAGTAAACAAAGGACGGTTTGATCTTCGTGGGGTTTCCATTGATTAATCGCTAGGATCGACTTTATATGTAGCTGCGGCTTCTGTAATTTAAGGAGTTGACTTATCAACAGCAACTGTAGGAGCTTTAATGCTTTGTTAATTCACGTTGAAACATAACTGTAAAACAGGTCTACTATTATAAGTCAGCCGAGGCTGTTTGTAATTTAGAGGGCTCTTTTGCGAAATCCCCTTGTGCCTATACAAATCACTTTTTCTGTTTGAAATTGTTTTAATTGAACTAAGCCAAGTTCTTGTGTCGAATTTAATGTAAATTTCCCCCTGTTATTTATAAACTAATTCTAGTTGTAAATTTGCGAAATGTAAATGTAAAGTGCGGTCATTTTAACATGTTTGTTTAAAATAAAAACCAGGAGTGTTAAACGTCCGACGGTTTGTTCTTTCGTTGTTTTGCTAGAAGTTAGTATTTAGGACATTTCTCTTCAAATATAACTTAGCTAGCCTAATTTCCCACCTTGGTGGCAGCGTTACCGCTTATTATTACTGTTAGCCTACAATATTAGGACATTAGTAGCTCCATTCTCTACACCGGGACTGTAGCAGTTGTGCTTGTTTGAACCAAAAAGTACCAAAAGTAATAGTAAGAAAGATTCAGTTACACCAGGCGACCGGCGATGCTACAAGCACCTACCCCGTCGTATCAGACGCCGTTACACCAAAATCATCAATGACCCATTTGTAACGGCGGATTGTACGATGGCTGACGTCCTTCTATCATCCCCGACATCCTGGTTGAAATTGGCTAATTTGTTACTACTCTATCTATTTTTGACTTTGGCGATAACTAGCACAGCATTGGCTACAGTCCCGGCATGGGGAATGAAGCGTCTCTGTCCTATCTATAAGCCTAACTAGCAGTAACTAACTGGTCTGCGCTGCCACCATCGGTGGATACAATTAACTGCATGGGGGTTTAAAATAAAAATGGGCTTACGTGTTATTTTAAGTAAAAAGCAATAAATTCATTAGCGAACGCATTGAAGTTTAAAACTCTTGGTTTTATTATTAACAACAATAATTGAAAAGAAACAATTTACATTTAAGTTCACTAGCTTTCACAAAATGTAGGCTTTATATAAAAGCACCCGCTGTAATTACAAGTTTTGAATTCACCAAAATAGGATACTTGGCTTAGTTCAACATTAACAATTTTCAAGTAGAAAATAAAAGTTTTCGAGTTTCAGTCCTGAAAACTCCTCTAAATTACAAGCGCATCCGCTAAGTTAAAATTCAGGCCTTGAAGTTATGTTTCTTTGTGCTGTGAAAGTACTAAACCTGTCAATTTTTGCATTACTGTCTCAGTTTGTTTCTTGAGACTTGAATTGCCACCTCAGTGATCCAACCGCGCATGCGCGGTCCTCCCTATATAAGAGCGGCGGCTACGCGAGCTAACCATCTCTTTGTCTCAAGCCGCCATCACCGGCGGCTTGTTCTGTTGGTTCTTCGCTTTCGTCCGCAACTCTATACTCCGTACGCGATTTGTAAACTGGGCGTGGCTCGCGAGCAGCTTGATTGTAGCGTACATTTTCCCGGAGTCGGTGTGCCTTGTGGCTATCTATAGACCGCACCAAGGCTTGTCTGTGCGCGATCATGGTTTTGTTATTAGATGCCAATTTTTTTAATGTCGACTTTTTAAAACTCTTTTTATTACAGGCCTTCTCCATCAATAGGGAATCGGGGGAATCGAAAACAAATAAAAAATATTTGGGGGTGGTGGGGGGGGGAGGTATAAGATAAATTTCAGGCTGAATTCAAAAAAGAAAAAATACTTTTTTTCTTACCGAATCTCATTTTAGCTTCGGTTTTCTTTCCACTTACTGTCATAATTTCTGACTCAGGCCATTTCAGCAGTGGAGTAAATAAGGATGGTGGGGTAAAAGGGCTCCCCCCCCACCCCAATATCGAGCCGTGGGGCATAAAATCTTTGGAAAAATGTACGCATTTACTATTTTCTTTAAAACATTCGCCACTGCCTTTGGGGTTTGTATTCTCACCCCCCCCCCCACCCACCCTCCTTGTATTTTGGGGCAGATGGTAATAAATATAAAAAACACGTATTTTAAGTTTTAATTTATTGTGGAGCTAAAAAAAAAGTTAAGGAAGGAAGTGTTCTACTGTTGTGATTGTTGTAACAATTTATTTGTGAAACAGTACAAATTTCAGATCTTTTCATTTTTGGTGGTTGTGAAAACAACAGTTTGTATAGCTCTAAGAAGAGCTGTTTGTTCACAGCCAAGCTAAGGGGTTGCAGAAAGTGGGGAAAAAATCCAATTTGGAAAAGAAGCATGGCTTTAACAAAACCATCCTGGCTGCCGGTGTGTAGCAAAATGAGTCTTCGGCCCTTCCGATCGGAATAGGGCGACCAACCAAGCCGTCACTTGCGCTGTCAGCTGTGAGTACGGTGCGCCTTTTCGTTAGCTGCCATTGGCGTTCGTGCCCGTGACGCTCATTCACCCATCCAAATAAATAAATACTGTAAATGAGACGGATTACTTCTTAAATGTTGTACCTGACGTAAAAATCGGCGACGCTGGGCAACAATTTCTGGACGCTTTTATTTAAAATTTCTGATGTTGCATTTTCCGTATTTCATGCCAAGTTTCCGACTTTTTCATGGTTAAATGCCACGGAAGTTCTCCCATCTTTAAATCCAATATTCGATTTGAACTGGGCCAAATACATTATCAAGATTTGGATAATTACCTTCTCGGTGAATTTCAGTTATTGCTGTTCGAGCAGCTGACAGTTGAAAGTGGTCCAAGCTTGTTCCGTTGGCGGTTGGCGCCTTTGGCCGTTATTTCGCTGCCGTTATGAACCGCTGAACTGAAGCGTCTGCTGCGGCTGGAGTGGCACTTGTTTCGGCGGGTAGTTGCGCGCCTTCGTTAACTATTTGAAAACACAACTGAAAGAAACCTTTGTTGCATCTGACGTTTCTTGAGAAACGGCGTTCTTGCTCTTTGTTGGTTCCTTGCTTCGCAGATAACAATAGACATTCCAAATAATTTCCCTAGTTGGCTGTGGGCCTGTGAATCATTTTACCTCTTTTCCCGATTGAAGACGCGTTAATAGACGCCATTTTGTGACTGTTGTACTGGCGGTTTTTTTTACCCATGATGCTAGTCGTGGTGTTGTACTGGAGTGGACAATCGATATTTTTTTTAAGCCACGCCCAGTTTACAAATCTCGTACGGATTATAGATCTCTCCTGCTCGCCTTTCGGACGCACCTCGGTGACTCTGCTCACCCGGCGTTGGATCCGAAAACAAAGTGGCTCCCGTGCAATCCCGGGTTCGATCCACCTTCCGTACTGACTTTACGCCTTTCGGTCGTTCCTGCCCGTCGCTTGCCGTTCTTCTTCTATCCGAAAACAACGTGGCTCCCTTCCCGTGCTTTACCCGGGACCGATACACCTTCCGCATTAGCTTCTCGCCTTTCGGTCGTTCTGGCTGATGCTGCCGTCCTTTGTTGTTACCGAAGACATCGTGGCCGTACCCGACCCACCCTCCGTACTGGCTTCCATCCTGTCGGCTGCTCCACTGTCCTGCTGCTTGCACTCCGCCGGAACTGAAAACAACGCAGCTCCCTTCCCATGTGATCCCGGGATCTGTATTGGCTTGCCTTCGGTCACGGCCCGGGAACGCTGTTCGCCCTCCGCTGGATCCAAAAGTATCGTGGCTCCCTTCCCGTACACCCCCGGGTCCGTCCCACCCTCCATTCTGGCCATCCCGCCTTGCGGTCTCCTGGCACAGCTGCTTGTCCTTCGTTGGACAAGCCCGAAATTCATCGTGGCTCCTTTCCCGTGCACTCCTGGGACCAATCTACTTTTCGATGTGTCGAGGCACCTTTCGGTCGTTCCTCACCAAGACTGCCCGATTGCCCGAAGGCAACGTGACACCCTTCCCGTTCACTACGGATTAGACCCACCTTCCGGATTGACGATACGCCTTTCGATCGTTCCTCCATCTGTCCTGCCCCGCTGAAGGAACAAAATCCTACGTGGCTTTTTTCACACGCCCTTCCTAAAAAAAAAATGATGATGAGAGCGCACACAACACACTATCTCCCGGCATTTTACCCGACTACACAAGGACTGCCTTACACCCTCTGATACACCACCATACGCACCGTCCGAAAGGGCTACCTAATCCATCTGTCCATCGGCCGCTCCTGTTCCTACCAGATGTCCTCGGTTAGGAACGAATAACTTCCTTTCCGTCTATTCCAAGGACCATCCCCACCATCCGAAAGGTGAATTTGATCGTCCCTGCCCTACGGAAACTCTTTCCTACCATACTCCATTCTTACGAAACACCCTGGCCCCTTCAGGGACCCACCGTTACCCCATCTGTTACGTCTGTTAACACACCATCCGAAAGGACAACCACCATCCTACGGCCGGTCACTCATACTATTCAAAGCATGGAATTCTCGGGTCCGCTCCACCGTCCGAATGGGCACCCTGCACCCACACCACCCTGCGGACGTCCTTTCCCACTCACGACCCTCATCGGAATCGACCACACGCCATCCGAAAGACATCCACCATTTACAACCCACTCACCATACGTCTTCGGTCTACCCATTCAGACGCCTGCCCTCCACCGATGCCGGCAACATACTCTTCACGACTTCACCTTCCCGCTATGGCAATCACCGCACGATTAGGCTTTGCTGTCACCCCCCCCCCCCCTTCACACACCATTCTCCTGTGCGGTGAAAGCATCACGGTTCCCAGCCTTCTCGGACACCTACCCCTGTTTCGAATTACCATCGCCAACTTCGCCGCCCTTCGCACGGTAATTAATCCGGCCCTGCCTCATTCTCCCTTCCGTGTACATTCGGCACATGTATTACTCCACACTCTGGTCTTCCTCCACCCTTTCACGCTCGGAAACCACTGATCACTAGACATCTTTGTCTACGCCCAGCTCGATGTGTTGCTTCCCCTCACGTAATCTCTGCCGTCACCTCATCCACACTCCCGGCTCCACAGCCACATCTTACCTTCCTCTTCCCGTGACCTAGTTACTGCGCCCGCCACCAGGAGCGCCTCCTTACCCTTTGCATCCGCTTTACGCTTCCGGCTCCTTCCCGCCTCACGCTCACGTGTCCTTTGTTGTTGGCAACATTTTCGCTGCTTAGCGCTCTACACAACCTTGTGTTTCTCCACTCCTCACTTCCAACTCTCAACATGGTGAAAACTATGAAACCGTTATCGACAACCCTGGTAAAACCCATTACCCGGGCCTCCTCAATCCCCTCTGTATTGACCGCCACAAGGTGTACCAATACCATTGGAAATGTGAATTCTATGACCGGCCTTGCCTAATCTGTGTCACGATCCCACTCAAGGACTGGCAGATCATTGCCTATCGACAGCTGCTATCCTCAACCCGTAGACGCCAGGCTAAACAACAAAAACTCACTCTGAAAAAACTCCGGGCCGAATATACACCGACCCTACAATCCCCGGCTTCCACTGTCTTAGCAGTTCCTCCTACCCCAGGAAACACGCAAGATGCTGCTGCTCCCCTCTCCCAACAATCCTGGCTTCATGCTTCCATTTCACCCGAAACTCCAATCTGTATTGCCTCCACTCAGTCGCCTGGCTCTGAACAACTTCCTTCAATGTCCGAGTTCCCAAAGAATCCCGACATCTTCGAGGACCCTCCTTCTTCCCCGGTGGTTGACGCAATTCCCGATCTCGACATTCCACCTGCCGTCCACGTCGAAATCCCTGCGACACCGCTTTCACCTCGCCAAGACGATCCCGAGGACAACAATTCCCTCCGTTTGGAGTCAACTTCTTCCTCCGTAGTTTGTCTTATCTCTGACACTCCCTCAGTCTTCTGCACTTCTGGAAACAAACGAAGCTCCAGCTCAACAAGACACCCCCCCCCCTCCCCTTTATGGTCTGGACCTTGAGGATGCTGTGGAAGTACATCACGAACGTATCGTGCTCAACCTCCGACACAAATTACGCTTGAACATTCGAGCGCGTAAACAATATGAAACCAATGTGCGTAAGGTAAAACCGCATATTTGCTTCATTTGCAAGACATCATTTTTCAGCAGCACTCAACCATCACCAAACTCTCTGCCGAAGTTCACTATTTAAAATCGCAAAAGGCTAACCAGTTCAAACAACTCACGGACAATGTCCTCTCGGAAGCTCTTCGCAACAGAACTCCTCATTCAGGCTTAAAACCGCCTTCAAATCTCACACCATGGCTCTTACATCCAATCGAAGACCTCCGCAAATCTCGTCCATCATACTCCCGTATTGGATGCTTCCAACACCCCATCCCTTCTGTGCTTTCGGATCCACGCCTGAAACCATCTTTCCCATGCCATCCGGTTGAATTTTTTGATCCAGGCCTACAAAACATCGAACCTCCACAAGACCCGGAAACAATCCGTGACCTTCATCAATCACACATTTCAGAAGCTTGGAAGTCTATGATCACTACTACAATGTCACATAACCTCCAAGCATACTCCCTGTGGCAGTTCGACGACTCAACCAGCTCGGTCCCACTCCTCCCAAACATGGTTGCTCTGTCAAAGACCCCAACCTCAGACATACCCTGCGTCCCGTGCAGAGCCAAAGCTAGGCACTACTGCTTGGGCCTACGCTGCAACCCTTCCTCACACCAGTAAGGAACGGGAACCCTAGCCGGCCTACAACTTTCAATCTCCTTTTACGCAAACAGCTTACAATCAATTTGAAACATCCCACGACAAGCATGGAACTCTCACCTCTTAGCCCCCCCTTCTTGCATCTCCTCCTAACGCCTTCGCTTCTTCTCCATTGTAGCGTTGGCCTTATGAAGCCACACACAACGGCCGGCTAGCATCATGAACATCTTCAAAATTCCACATTTTTTCTTCAATCTCGAATCAACAAAATTCAAACTCCAAATTTTCAAAAAAAGAAAATGATGATAATGATGGATCCCACACCCTCCCGAGGTGTCAACTCTCACGACAGCCAACGGGCCAAATGGACACTTCCAAATTCCAAACTTTTCCAGCCAAACAAACTCCATTGCCAAAAAAATTGATTCTCCCCCTCCCCCTCCCCCCCCCCAAAAAAAAATACAGTGCCTTGGAATCTGGAAAACCACCCGCACCACCCCTTCTTCTTCAAATCAGTGACCAAGATCAATCCCTGGACCCACCAATAGACTTCCCAACCAATCTGGACCATACTGGAGATACCACCACCCGGAGATCATCATCGGTCAAGGTAACTATCACCTCCTTCTAAAAATTCCTTCCAAAAAAAAAAGGAAAACCTTAATCAAACTGGAGGGGGAACAAAAAACACTTAGAAGGTTTACATCTCTCAAGGGTTCCTCTCCATAGCACCCCTTGCTCAGATAAACACAGGTGACATTCTGCCTCAGAAACCTCAGGGAACTCAGTCAAAAGGTGCCCACCACCTAAATTGAAGAGGTCGGCCTGTCAATGCAAAAATTGACAGGTTTAATACTTTCACAGCACAAAGAAAGAACATTTTGCCGACCCCCATACCTTATGGAAGTACTATACCTTACGGCTCTCCCTGCCTCCCCTCTCGAGTCACCTTTTGACAAAATCAAGAGGCAAAGAGATGGCGAGCCTGCGTAGCCGCCGCTCTTGTATAGGGATCACTGAGGCGGCAATTGAAGTCTCAAACAACCAACAGCATCACTGAGACAGTAATGCAAAAATCGACAGGGATAGTACTTTCTACAGCAAAAGAAACCTTTTTTAGACGTCGTGGCTGGGGCCGGCAAAATGTTCTCTTTAGGAATCGTCACTAAATCAAACCTCCCATCACAAAGAAGAAATTAGAATCTGGTTGTCCTAGTCCCCTGAAGTGTCTGCTTCCATAAAACTAAGTGATCTAGTGATCTTTTGATTACATTAAATTTATAATATTAACAAGAAAGAAGTTGGCTGTTTGGAAGGGAACCACCCTTACGTTATGGAAGGCAGGGGGCCAGAAATGCCGATGGCGTGCCAACCATAAGTTTCTTCAAGCTAGAAATTAATTTAAAATTAAAACTATGAATTTAGAATGGGGTCCTAAACTAAACTTTTCAATTAAACTAGTAACATACGAACCACTACCAACTGCCCGGCATGGCAACCTTCGGACCATGACATCTCCACTCCCAACCGGCGTGACCTCCCCGCATCCTCTCCGGCTGCACTGTCTTGCCTTCTGTTGGTTTACAACGGTTTTTTTTATGGCAACCTCATCTGTTCCTTCAGCTAAGGATGGCCTTCCTCAGCCTTGCCAAATTCATCATTCTCTTCCGTCCTTCCTTCAGAAGGCCTCTCGTTTTCCGTCCCCTCTTTGGGATTGCGCATCTCTGGCTCCGACTCATCCTCCTCCGCTTCAGGACGGGCTTTCCGCCTCTGGAATTGACATTCTCCTCCGGTAGTACTCCACGTTCCCTTCCCCAATGTACTACCAAGAATCAGGCAGATAATCCTTTTGAGTGCCCTTCCGTTCCGCGGATTCATTTCAGCTGCAGCCCTTCCTCAGATTACAGGCAAAGAAGAGTCTTCCGCCTCCGCCACTGAGGAAGGGCCTACCCCCTTCTAGCCCCCCACATCTCCCAGGCACCAGCCAGGTACTCCAGACGTGCTCCTATGGCACACAGTGTCATCTATAGACAACCCAGGCAGCCGCCTTCAGCGGTTTTTCCCAATCTTGTCACTCACTTCCCCTCCGCTGCTCGTCGAGGGGCCTTTCGCAAGTTTGGTTCATCCATTACATCCTCCGCTCCGGTTGTTCCTTCCGACCCTACCTCCGCAACACCCTCCTTCACATCACCAATCCTACCATCACCGGTTGTCTCCGTTCCTCTCGGTGTTGACGTTGCGTCCTCTCCAGCTTTCCTTCCTCCGGAGTGTATACATCTACCGTTTCCATTTCCAACCTTCACCAGGCGTGAATTCTCGCCCAAACATCCCCTCCTTGAGCTAGGTTCTGGAAGGGGGAGAAATGACAAGATCTCACTGCGCCGGAGCTTATATAAGCAGACCTAGGCCCGCACATGCACAGTACCGTACGAGCTAGGCTGGGAAGACAACTTTCAAGACTAGGGGAAAATAAAGCTCAAAGGGGGAAACTGGCTATTAAAACAGGTAATGTATATTTTCGGTTAGGCAATAAAAACTAAAATTAAGCAGGTTTGGGCCCTGCAATTTTAGTGTTTAATGCTAGCGTGGAGGATCCAGCCAGACCAAGCGCGAACGTCGAAGATAGCTGCGCCCTCCTGATTGGCTGAGGGCCAGGAAAACAATGGAAAGTGGGAGTTGCTGACGGTTTGACAAACTGTTTGTTTGGAGCAGTTTTGAAGGATACAAGGCTTGGAAAAAGAAGGTGCATTTCAAGTTTTACTTAATAAAGTGAAAAGCCTTATACTTTAAACTGTTTGGCTTGCAATTAATAGAAGGATGCTCAGTTCTTTTGGTACTATTAATTGAAGGAAAGCTAGATGGTTTGCTTTGGGAATGGTGGTCAAAGTCGGAGTTTGGAAGGAGAATTAAAGCAAAATATTTACAACAAAACGTGATCCGTTAAAATTCGTAAAATAAAATTCGCTAGGCATTGGTAGTAGTTACGGAGCAAATAATATAAATAAAAGATTAAATAATCTGGCTTTAGTAAGAATGCTATAACGCATTAGTTTCAGTTTGAATTATTTGCAGAAGCAGATAAACAACGTTTGATATAGATGGACATTTTTCATAACATTTTCGGCCGACAAACACAAATAAAAAATATCGTCTAGGTGTTTGTCCTGCGTCCTCGGCAAACATGTATTTGAGGTTAAGTGCCGATTGACAGCCCCACCTATTAACACAACTAGGATAGTGTCCATTACCTTTTTTTTAAAGCATTCTCTTTCTCAAAATGCTGTTCAATCTAGAGAAATTAAATCGAAGATGTCTTTCCGGTTCGCTACGCACTGCGCAGGTTACTGCGGAACCTCCGTGATTTAAAAACCGAAGCGGAGCTTGCTGTTCACTTCACTCCCGCTGCGTTCCTCGTCCCACGTTCCGCATTCCTCGGTAACGCCGTCCCCATGCCACGTGCCAAAAGGACGCCGAAGGACGGTTCTTCGTCCCGTACTCCTCGTTCCGCATTCCCTCAGGCTTTGCCAGTTGTGGACAATGTTGAAACTCTTGAATTGGCGACGGAATAGGATTCGTTGGAACAAGGGCTTCCACCTCCGAATCCCTTCCTTTCAAAACCATCTCTACCAGTCCACTGCGACACTGCAGCTACGTCCCTCATTCCTGTAGCCAGCCTCCGCCGGTACGGGACCTGCGTTCCCTTTCCAAAGAGCTCTCTCGGATGAAGGAACGGTATGCTTGCCTCAAACTTCAACTCAAAGCCCGGAAGGTTGCTGCCAAGCTGGCCTCCTCCATGGAACCGCAACTCACTCCCCTGGACTTATCTTCACATTCCTCTATGCCCTCAGTAATGGGACGTTCCGCCACTCAGCAGACTGACGATCCTCTCACCTCATCCCAATTACATACTCTTATGGACTCCTCTCTCCAAGCTTTCAGGCGGAAAGCACCCGTCTCAGCCTATACGTCGTCTTGGCGTGCCTCCATCCCCAAGCGCCGACCGTCCGTTGAGGACGCTGGTTCTTCTACCATTCCAGATAATCCGCCTTCACATTCTGTTCCACCTGCTCCTTTACCAGCTCCGCCTGTCCCCCCTGCGGACGACGACTTCGACTCCTACTACACACGTGACCCATCCCTTTCGGATGAGCATGGCCCTCTGTTCCAGGGGGATCCTGGTCCCTTGGAGATTCCACTCCCTGATCTTTTGAAAACTGTTGAAGGGATTAGTCCGGACTGCTTCCTATACAAGCCTTCCTCCGCGTCCAGATCCAGTCTCCAAGAACCGTGGTCTTGCTACCGGTTTTGGCTTTGGCCTGCGTGACCAACTCCCGCACCAACCTCCGTTGTTGCGACAGTCAACGACACTTCTCACCACGTTACTTAGGACTGGCGGCGTCCTTCTAGGTTACGGGACGTCCCTCGAATTAGATAAAGAGCCACCTCCACCTCGTTCAGGCCGTGAAAATTACTTCTTCAGTCCCATCAGGGAAGGGACGGCCAATCCCAGGAACTTTGACACTTATCCCCAATCGTAATTCCTTACCGCTGATACCAAATTGGATTTTGGTTCATCCCTCTACGTTTCCCGAACAGCTGTTGACCCTCTCTTCGTCCTGCGTGACAACGACCACATCCTCCGCCTTGGCCTTCGTGCTGCGTCCCAGGCGGACGTCCTCAGCACTGCCGATAACTGTGTGAAAGACTGTACACGGACCCTCCTCCTGCGAACACTCGCCAACTAGCGTTCCGAAGAGTTGCTTTGCTACCTATCGTGCTATGAATTGGTTCACGCGCACGCTCATCAACACCACGCTCCTCATGCAGGAAATAGCCCTGAACACTGCCCCCAATCTCCATGATTCAACTCGTCATCGCCTCCGGAATCAGCCCATCCACGAAACAGAATCCCTTTTTCGCGGATTGATTCCTAAAGTGGCCCCTCACCTTGACATCTCCCGTAAGCCTCATTACAATAAGAATCATCAGAATCAACGGCCACGTTCCATCCCGTCCTCCAAACCTGACCAACCCTGCATTCCTGTGGACACGTTCTTCGACCCTGCATTTCTAAGAATGCGTTCCGCGTTCCTGCGTTCCTTGCTACGCCACTTCGGGCCATCTACTATACCATTTCGATGTTCCACTGGTTTTATTACCACTGGGGGCCGGCACCCAAGACCTGCTGTTCCGCCCACTGCTGCTTGTCAGCTACACCTGCTGTCTGCCTGCCCCCCTGCAGGCAGTGTATCGAAGGTCTTCGCCGCCCTTCACAACCTTCCACATCGATCATCTCCAGCCTACCTTGGGCTTTTCAGTTCCCAGTTAGGCCCTGCACAGTTCAACGCCTTCGGTTCCTCACCAATCCTCTTCATCATTCCGGTTTGCTGCTACCTGCTCCTCTCAGTTACGGCCAGATTGTCCTACTGCAGGTCTGCGTCCTGTCATCGCTCTGACAACACCGATGTTACTAACAGCAATCACCACTGTTCCCGACACTTAGTATCTACTATTCCCATTCAGGTCCTACACAGCGTTCCTTTCTTTCCAACAGAAGGTTGCGCTAGCTCCAGAGACCTCAATTCTTGCATCCCCATTCCACCAAGGATGTGCCTCAAGGAGCCAATGGTTCCCTTCACGACCACTTCACCAGTATCGCCCTTCGATTTCCTCAATCCAGAGGACATCACAATGTTCATGGGTATCTACCTCCTACCATTCCGATACACATCTCTACCACTATGATTCCTGCGATTCCGCCTAAGCGGTACCGTTACCACCTCACTGACCCCATGCGGACGGACTCCTCATGACTTGGAATCCAAGTCCTTTTTCCTTGAAAACTTGACTTGTCAGCGATCTCTACACTGAACTCAAACTTTTTGTCACAACTTGCTCGCTTCCAACACGGAGGATTACCTCACCGCTTCTGCACCTCCTTCCGGTTTTACCGTCCCGTCCCTCGAAGTGCTCTGTTCCCTCTCGTTCCACCTTGACAAGCAACACAGCTTTTTCAAGGACGAGTCCATTCCGTCTAGAATCTAGCAAGGTTAGATTTCAAGCACACTTCATTTTCCGATCATCCGATTCCTTCTGATAACTTTGGGGACCCAGGTCCTTCCCAGCATCCTAGTTCCGCTTCGCCAGCAGTCTTGCTTTCCGCACCTCTTCCGGAACCTACAACGCAGCGTTCCCCCTGTTGGAACGATCACAGATTTCTCTTCAATCCGCTACCCTCTACGCACGTCTCTCGGCAACCTCCCTCATGTATAGGTTGGCACGATGCAACCTGTCTCATCTTTCTTCAACTTGCAGCCGTCGGCGTTGTGCTGCAAGACCACTCCGTACATTACTATCAGTAACAGGAGAACGGAACCAGCACGTTCCTCTCTCTGCCAAACACCGATCCGCTTCTCCAGTCCTCTGCTTGAAACACGCTCTCATCAGGTGCTAAAATACAGATTCCGTCTTCCGTCCGCCTCGCCATTCCCTCGTCTCTTCTTACAACACTCCGTCCATTCCTGACTTTCATCATCCTCTTTGAATGATGTCTTCATCTTCTGGGCAAAAGAAGCTGTCCCTTCCCCATCTTAAAAAAAAAAACCACGACTAAGATGAGGAACGACATAAAGCAACATATGCCATCCATCAAAGTTTTCAACATGCACTTCCAAAGACCTTGCCTTCCACCTACAATTCTGGACCCTACACGACCAGAAACCTTCATTCTCTTCCTTCACTTATATGGCTACCCAACGTTCCGTTCCTGGTGTCATGTTCATCATCATAGAAACATCCTCAAGTCATCTTTCTTCCCACAAGGTATGCTGTTTCGGCGTATAATTCTGATAACTTACCTTGTACTCCTTTGATGTTAAGACCCGTGCATGCGGTATACAACTAATTAAAAAACATAGAGCAACCCGCATTCCCCAATCTCACCTCTGACAACAGCCACTTGTCCTCGAGTCTCGCTGTCGTTCCGACTTGGTCGGCACGGTGAAGTTGGTTGCGAAAAACAAGTGTGTCTTCATCGGGAATTAAATTTCCTTGGGGACGCCGTCTCGTACAGCCGGAGATTTAAACCTAGCCCTCCACCACCTGCGTAATTTTAGTTTTTATTGCCTACCCGAAAATATACATTAGGTCTAACAAAAAAAATAGTGTGCTTCGCGGAACATTGCTGATAAAAATAGGGTCGGTAGGTCAAAAAAAAGTTTTTTTTACGATTTTTTTTTAAACATAAAAGTGTGGGGACTAGAGCAAATATCGACCCCCATCATCACCGTAAGATATAAACTTTCGCACCACGTGCATTTGCTCTCGTGTTAGTTTTTTTGATCAAGGTCATGTAAGGTATCATCATTACATCAGGGCCTTTGCAATCTTGCATCTGTTGGAATTTTCGAGTATTCGTTCAAAACCTTTTCTCATGTTTAGTGTTTGGGCCGTTCTTTTCCCCCCCCCCCCACACCGGCCCCCCCTCCCACCCCCAAAAATTGGTTTCTAGTTGCTTTGAAAATGTTCATTACCTTTTTTATAGCATTGTAGCGGCGCTTACAGGGTCTTGAGGTGCCTACTGTCTATAGCACCGACGTCTGGCGTACTTGTGGATATTTTAGATGAATTCATACGTGGCGGTTTTTACTTAGTTGTGAAAACAGCATAGCGTGTCTACTGCACGGTTAGGAGAAGAGCGTCAGCGTCCTACCTAAGTTATCAAGACCTATCTAATCATAGTTCACTGCCACCACGATGGGTAGTTAATTTAATTGCCTACTTCGGAGTTAGAATAAAAATGGTTTTGTATTTAAAATAAGCCTTGCAAATTAAATTGGACTCGGAAGTCAAACTGTTGTTCAAAACAACTTTCTTTTCAGTTTTAATTAAACATGACAAGATTTATACACACGTAGTAACTAGTTGGTTACAAAATAGAACTGGGGCTTTACAATTAAAAGCACATGATTTACAATTAAATCGACAGAATGAACAAATTCAAGTTCACAACAAAATTTGAACTAGAAAAAGTCGGAGTGAGTTATCGTAACTCTCTAAGTTACAAACATGACCTTTGCAGAATGTAAAATAGTCTTTGAAAGCTTTAGCAACTCTTGCACTATAATCAATCAATCATCACACTGTATCTAGGTTAGCATTATAAGGAAAACTACCTTTTTGAAAACTCCTGCTAACACATGCTAGATCTCGGTGATCTTGGATTATTTAACGAACACTGAGTTCATAAACAAGCCGGTTTTTAGGAAAGGGACCTTCAACCCTTAAATTATGGATGCCCTAAACCAAAATGCCGATTGCGTTTGGCTACCCATAAGTTCCCTGAAAGTCTAGAAGTTTAAGTTTAAAGTTTAAGACTAAAAATTTAGAAATTCTGTTCCAAAATTAAATTCTATTTAACTAAACTAGTTACCCTTGAACCACTACCTTGCCCGGCATGGCAACCTTCGGACTGGACATCTCTCCGACCGCCGTAGTGACCTCTAGCCTCTGAGTCCTTGAGCTATGCTAATGAAATTCTCCCTCAGCTTGGTTTTATACCTGCTGCCTGTCTGCAGGTAGGAGGGAAACCGCGGACCTGTAGGAGAGCGACGGAGGGGGAGTGTGAGGTAGAGGGATCGCTTGGGGAGGAGTGACTGACTCAACCCGACCAGGCTGACACTACCGGAAGTAGGCATGGCAGCACGGACGGGCAGGGTAACCTTGCACTCTGATTGGAAGGAGCTTGGATGGCAAAGGGAATTGCCGACTTTGGGTGTTTTTAGAGGCCGTGGCTTGAGTAGTGCATTGAGTTAAACTCATAACGTGAAAATAGGCCAATACATTTTTTTTTATAAAAACTACGATGTTATGCATTGCAACTATTGATGGAAGGGGGGGAGGAGGAACGAAGTTTGATGCTCAAGTTTAAATAAACAGTTATTAATTGAAGGCAAAGGCTTTGTTGTGCATTCGGAATTGAGATCACTATGGTCGGAGCCCTGAAATAAAAATACAAGATACACACGGAAAATGTCCGGTAAAATAATCGTAGTTGTGTTGCCATTTTGAACAAGGTAGAGTTCATGATAAAAGGTTACGTTAAATAATGCTTTTATAAAAGCTTAGGTAAAAGATTAAATAAACCAGCTTGTGTTTTAAAATGCCATAATGCATAAAATTTTTAAATGTATTATCGCAGCCGCAAAAATACCGTTAGTGTGGTCAAAGTTTTCATAGTTGCTAAAATCGTCACCTTAGTAAAATAAAAACATTGAAGACATAGTAAACATGTAAGCTGGCACAGCACTAAGCTAGTTGGCTTTATGCCTAGAAGTAAATTCGAGAAATACATATAAATATTTACATGTTTGTAGAAAATGGCGACGGGAATTACGTGCGTCGGCGCTCAGTTTGAGCACTTTTTCAAATTGAGTTGTAGACCAAAGTATGGTGAAATTTCAAGTTATCTTCACAGGATGTTAGATAAAGTTCGGGTTTATTAAGAGCTGCAAACTCGAGTCGATGAAGTCCATTTTCCAGGGAGATAAGAATTTTTTTTAACTTGGAGATGAAAAATAGACCTAGCGCTTTTTGGCGCTAGAGAAAAAAAAAGTGTCCCCCGAGTTGTTGATGGTTGGTGTCGGGTCTCCTAACCAATCGACAGGATTTTTAGGCCTCATGCCTTTACAGCATTCTCCTTCTCAGAAATGCTGTTCTATCTTAGAGAATTAAATCGAAGATGTCCTTCCAGTTCGCTACCTACTGCGCAGGTTTCTGCGCAGCCCCCTTCATATAAAAGCCGAAGCGGGCAGTAAGCTCACCTTTTCTTCGCTGCGCATCGAGCTGTTCACTTCGCTCCCATCTCCTGCGTCCTACTCCATCCGCGGGTAACGTCGTCCTCATGCCTCGCGCTAAAGGGACGCCACGGGGTGGATCCTCATCCCGCACTCCTCATTCCGTGTCCCCTCCGGTTCCACCGGTTGCGGCTAACGTGGCAATTCTTGAAGCTAACTGCGGACCAGGATTCTTTGGAACAGTCGCGTCCGCCGCCCAGTCCTCTTTTTTTGGAGCCGTCTGTCCCCGTACCTTGCAATACTGTGGCTACATCCCCAATCCTCTGTAGTCAGCCTCCACCAGTATAGGACCTACGTTCCCTTTCCGACGAACTCTCACGTACAAAGGAACGTTATGCTTGCTCAAGCTTCAACTCAAAAGCCCGAAAAGTTGCTGCCAAGTTGGCTTCCTCTATTGGGCCACAACTCACTCCTCTGGATTTGTCTTCACATTCATCCCATCGTTCAGTGACTGGATGCTCGGCTGCTTAACGCACTAGTGAACCACTCACTCTGTCCCAAGTTCATGCTCTCATGGACTCCTCACTTCAAACTTTTAAACGGAAAGCTCCGGTTTCCGATTACACTACAGCCTGGCTCGCTTCCATTCCTAAGCGCCACAAGCCTTCCCTCGAGGATGCTGGTCCATCTGCTATCCCAGATGATTCGCATCGTCCCATCCAGTCCGTTCCATTGCCTCGTCCAGTCCCTCCTGCGGACAAGGACTTTCTTATTACTCGCTGGACCCATCCCTTTCGGATCAACCTGACCCACCGTTCCAAGGGGACCCAGATCCTTCCGAGATTCGACTTCCAGTGCTGCTAAAGACAGTCGAAGGGATCGTTCCGGACTGCTTTTTATACAAACCATCGTCCTCCTCCGACCCGGTATCCAAGAACCGAGGTCTTGCCACTGGTTTTAGCTTCAGACTACGTGACCAACTTCCACACCAACCTCCGTTACTAGGACAGTCAACAATCCTCCTCATGACACTACTCAGAACTGGTGGCGTCGTCCTCGGTAACGGCGCACCTCTCGAACTGGATAAAGATCCGCCTCCTCCTCGTCCAGGCCGTGAAAGCTACTTCTTCCATCCCATCGGTGAAGGAACGGCCAACCCAAGAAACTTTGACACATACCCTCAGTCGGAATTTCTCACTGCTGATGCAAAGTTGGACTTAGGATCCACCCACTATCTTTCCAGACGTGCGGCAGTTCCCGTTTTCGGCCAACGTGACAACGACCGCATCCTCCGACTTGATCTTCGTGCTGCGTCCCAGGCAGACGTCCTCAGCACAGCAGCTAACGCGCTATGTGAAAGGCTCTACGCCAATCCTCCTCCTTAGGACACCCGCCAGCTAGTGTTTCTCATCAATCAAGTCTTTCGAAAGAGCTGTTTCGTCACCTACCATGCTATGAATTGGTTTACGCATGCTCTCTTTAATTTCACGCTCCTTCTACCAGAGATTGCTCTCAACACAGCATCCAATCTCCATGATTCCACTCGTCATCTTCTCCGCAACCAGCCCATTCACGAGTCCGAATCTCTGTTTCGAAGATTGATCCCCAAAGTAGCTCTTCACTTCGAAATATCCCGCAAGCCTCGTTATAACAAGAATCTTCAGAACCGCCGACAATGATCTACTCCATCCTCCAAAACGGATCATCCTAAAGACGATTGGAAGGCCTCGAAGACATCTGATCCTGTCCTGCCTCCACCTCCGCGTTCCACATCGTCCTTTCCATCCCGATCCCAGGGACGCGGACGTGGTCGTTCACTGGGTCGCTCATCCACCCCTGACAGACATCAACGTTCCTCCTCCCGTTGCCGCAACAGGGGACGTGATAACTATTGACGTTCTGTCTCCCCCACAAGAAGTAGGGGGACGTCTCCGGTTTTTTGCCAAAGCTTGGAAAAACGTGACCTCCGGTGCAAGATCCACCTTGGGAACTGGAAGCAGCAGCTCCCTTACCCCTCTGGACGGAAATAATATCCCTTCTTTGCAAGAGAGCCATCCGTATAGTACTACCACTGTTCACCCCAGGATTTTACAGCAGCATCTTTCTGTGCAAAAAAAAATCGGGCGGGACACGCCTGATTTTCAACTTAAAATACTAAACCAGTTCATCCTCAACCCACACTTTCAAATGGAAACAGTCTCTTCCATACGAGATTCGTTAAAACCCAACGATTGGACAGTGGCCTTAGACCTTGCGGACGCATACCTTCACATTCCGCTTCATGCATCTGTCCGCCACCTCTTCCGTTTTCTGCTAGACGGTACAGTGTTCAAATTCCTATGCCTTCCCTTTGGACTAAATGCCGCCCCGCGAGTCTTCACCATAGTCCTACGTCCCGTCCTCGCCTATCTCCATTGACAAGGCGTCCTCATCCATGCCATCCTAGATGACTGTCTGCTGCCTCATTCCGACCCGACAACACTCTCCAACAATTTACACGATGTTGTGTCTTTTTTTCATCACCTAGGTTTAGGAATAAACCTTCCAAAGTCAAGTCTCCACCCCGCTCACTCCTTTGTGTTCCTAGGAGTTTTCTTCGACCTCACGAAAGCATCAGTCATGCCGTCCCTGGAACGTATAGAAAATCACCTATGTTCCACAGAGGCCTTCATCCGCCTGCCTCTCCACACGTTTCGGGACCTCGCATCCATCATTGGACTCATCGACTCCTTCGTGGACCTCGTCCCTTACGGCAGGTGGATGGCACGTCCGTTTCACCATTACCGTTCCAACCTTTGGGGCAATCCTCAGCTTGCTCTAACTTTGCCATCCCACCCTCTCGGTCCCTCCTTTCCCACCGAAACCTTCAGGTGGTGAACAAACATCCTCAATCTGACAGTCACGGTTCCTCTTCACGAACCTCTCCACAAGTCCATCTCTTCACAGATGCATTCCCAAACAGGTTGGGGTTCTCACATCGACAACGTCACCACCTCCGGCACTTGGCCACTTGGGACAAAGTTCCACATCAATCATCTAGAACTATTGGCAGTCCTCCTCCGCCTTCGCCATTTGCTCCTGTGGACGAACAGTGCAGGTCCATACGGACAACACAACTGCTGTCGCCTACCTACGGAAGGGGGGGCGGGACACGCTCTCTGTGCCTCCATCACGTAACCTCCAAAATTTGTCAACTATGTATTCAACTTCGTGTCTGCCTCCTCCCACTCCACATCCCCTTATCACTAAATGTAATTGCAGATTCCCTCTCTCGTCGGGACCCGCCAACCAGCAAATGGACACTTCATTCAACCGTCTGCTCTGTCCTATTCCACCTGTGGGATCGCCTGACGGTCGACCTCTTCACCACGAGGTACAATAACAGACTTCCCCTATTCATCAGCCCCTTCCTGGATCCTGTTGCCTGGGCAGTGGATGCATTGACACTGAACTGGGATCATCTATACGCATATATGTTCCCTCCTCCTCGCCTTCTCTCTCTTGTTCTACGCAAAATCGCCACCTCATGCGGACGATTCCTTTGAACAGCACCGAATTGGCCGGTGGCAGCCTGGTTCCCGCTGCTCTCAGCCTTCTCATCAACTCTTCTCACCGCCTACCGAGCCGTCTGGACCTCCGTGTCCCAACACGGAGGAACAGTCCTCCATCCGAACCACCAAGCGCTACGACTTCACGGGTGGCTACTATCATTCAGCTCCTCCGAACATCTGGCATTCTTGATGACGAGGCCACTCGCATCGCATAACGATCCGTCCGATCATCTACCAACAAAATTTACGACAGTCACTGGAAATGATGGCTTCATTGGTGTATCTCAGAACAAGTCGATCCAATCTATCCCCCTATGCAGGACCTCCTCTGATTTCTCACAACTCTGTTCAAAAGCGGACTTAGAGGCTTCACACCGGCGTAACACTAACTCCACGGGCATCATTCCGAGCCAAAACTCAGAAGCCCGATGAAAGGACTCATCCCTTCATTATTCCGTCTTTATCCTCCATCGTAGGAGACGAAGAGGAACGATCCCTTTTACCTGAAGGTGTCCAAGCCCATCCGCAGAGGACGTTCTCAACTTTTCCTTCCTTTCAGTAACAAGGTCGGTACAACTTCCACCCGCATGATCGCCACCTGGCTTAAGAGTATCATCGTCCAAGTCCAAGGCTATGAAGCACTTGATATAAACTGTGTCTCTGAAGGCTCAGAGTAACGGCTCACAAACTTCGTGCAATCTCCACGCCCTGGGCACATCCCCATCACTGAAATAATGGAAGCCGCCTCCTGGAGACGTCCCGTGGTCTTCACGTCCCATTACCTCCGGGACATGTTTCATCAAGCGAAGGGACTTCACCGTATTGTTGCGGCCCGACCTTAACCCCTTTTACACACTGAATTTTCTGTGAAGGGAACCGTTCGCTACCTGAGGGAACTTGAGTCAAATGTCCTTGACAAAGTCTGTGGGATTACTATAAAAAAGGTAACGTATATTTTCAAGATAACTAGAAACTCCCAAATACCAGTGTTACCTGGTTGATTTTGGTTTCTATTGCCTGTTGAAAATATACATTACCTTGGTCCCGACCTCCTCCCCTCTTGTCACCATTTGGGTACAATGGAGGACCGAAAAGGTGAGCTTACCGCTCCGGCTTTTATATGAAGGAGGCTGCGCAGAAACCTGCGCAGTAGGTAGCGAACCGGAAGGACATCTTCGATTTAATGAGCCTTTTCGACTAACTCCGGAACCAGTTCCTCCCGCATGCGCGGTAGACGGTACGAGTGGCAAGAAGCATAGCGCGGCCAAGAGGAGATAGGCTGTAGCATTGCTTTGGCTGTGCCTGATGGTTTTAGTGGTCTGGATGACATCTGTAATCAAGCATAAACTTTAAGCAAATAAAAATCAGTAAAGGAATATGTTTACTTTGGACAGATGGGTAGCATATGTTTAACCTATCTGAACAATCATTTTCTCCCGCATGTTTCAAGTAAAAAATTTGCATGTTTTAGTAGCAAGGAAAAAAAACTAGTTTTCTCCGATTATAATCCAATAAATTTTCCATAACGAAAAACAGTCAACAATACCTTAACAATACCGACTGTTTCAGCCGCACATTTTTTTTTTCTCTCCGAGTACCAAAAACTGTACTTATCTAGACACGCGCTAGTGTTTCGCGCTAAGTTAGGCAACAAACATCACATCAATTCAATTGTCGAGGTTGTAAACCATTGTAGCGCGGCGCCATAGCGTCAGTGTCTTGAAACAAAGTTGGGCACATTTCAGGTACTTGGGGAAAAATAATAATGCGGTACAAAAGCTTAAATTGTGTTGAAATCAAGAGCAATGACCCACCTGACAAAAATTAACTCGTGCAGGAATGCCAGCTAAGCTGATTTAAATGCAAAATCTCACCCTCAATAACGTTGAAAATGTGTAACTAGATAGCTACTAGCTAGCTAGCTAATTCTAGTCTGCTCATCCCCATGTTAATTTCCATAGGGTGATTATTCATTGCTACCGAGATAACGGGAAGGCTTCCAGCTATGAAATTGGACGAATGGCTACAGTACGATACGAACTGCTGTAGCGGTGCTCATAGGTCCTTGAGGAGCCTACTGTTCTGCACCGACATCTGGTGTGGTCTCAGGATAATTAGAAGTACTTCGGGTGGCCGTTTTTACTTTTGCGGAGTTTAAACAAGCGTGGCAGTTACTACTGCACGGTTAGGAACAGAGCGTCTATGTCCTATCTGAAGTTTTAGTACTATTTAATCGTTTTGGTTCACTGCCACCAGGTGGGTGGTTTAATTGCTAACCTTAGGCTTTAAATAAAAAGAGTTGTTTTTAGTTAAAACACTAGCAAATTAAATCTCTCTAGAAGCAACTGAGTTTAAAACGCTACTTTTTAATAAACAGGGGAAAGAAACACTTTACAGGGCAACTAGTCTTTACAAATAACTTTCAGTGAAAGTACAAAAGTTAATTTACATGAATAAATTAATGGCTACGAATTTCAAAGTAAAATTCACACTTACAATTTCGATTAGAAAATGTTCTTTGGTGTTACCTAAACACAAGTTAGAAAAAGTACCTTACAATTTCAAGCTTAGTCTAAGATTATGTTTCAAGGCATCTTGCACAAGATCAAATCTACTTATTCACATTGAGTCAAGCTAGCAATAATCAGGACCCTACCATCGAAGTCTGTGCTTCTGTAATTATGCTACAGGACCTTGGTGATCTCAAAAATAATTGCTTGATTACGTATTGTAAAACAAACAGAAAAAAACCGGTTTTTAGAAAGGGGACCTTAAACCCTTAAGTTATGGGAGGGGACACCAGAAAATGCCGATGGTTTAACTATCCATAATCGCGAAACCCAAGTCAAATGTTAAGTTTAAATCTTTAAGTTTAAAAATTTAGAATAAAGTTCGAAATAAAATAAACTAAAGCTAAAACTAGTTTTCTAAACTACTACCTTGCCCGGCATGGCAACACTAGGACTGGGGACATCTCTGCTCCGACCGCCGTAGTAACGTCTGACTTGGAGTTGAGCCAATGCTCCAGATGCAGTCTCCCAGGTCTGTTTTATACCTGCTGCCTGTCTGCAGGTAGGAGGGAAACTGCGGACCTGTAGGAGAGCGACGGAGGGGGGATGCGGGGTAGAAGGATCGCCTTGGAGGAGGGGAGTCTGACTATGGCCGACCAGGCTGTCACTACCGGAATAGGCATGGCAGCGCGGACGGGCAGGGTAGCCATGGACTCTGAGTGGAGGGGAAAGTAAATACTGAGTTCTGATTGGAAGGGAATTGAAAGAGCTTGGATGGCAAAGGGAATTGCCGACTTTGGGTGTTTTTAGAGGCCTTAGCTTGAGAAGTACATTGAGTTAAACTCATAACAACACGAAAATAGGCCTATATGTATATTTACAATGTTATGCATTGCAACTATAGAAGGAAGGGGAGGGGGGGACGAAGTGTTTGGCTCAATTCTTTAAACACACATCAATACACACAATAGCAGACATTGAACTGCTGACTGGCTGTAGTTAT
>JAHWFP010248734.1:5983-22450 GCA_023313725.1 Lithobius niger
TATAAACAATGACCGTTCGAGCTTTCGTCACTATGATGGGCTTAGTGTTAGTTTTAGAAACAATAACCGTTTGTTCTTTTACCCTAGTGACGCACTTATTGCTACACTTTTAAAGAATGACCATTCGAGCTTTAATCCTTGTAATGCACTTATTGCTTCAGTTTTAAACAGTGACCATTCATGCTTTTATCCGTGTGACGCTCTTATTGGGTTTTAAACAATGGCCGTTGGAGCTCCTATCACCACGATGCACTTATTTTTGCACTTTGAAACTCTGACCGTTTGTGCTTTAATCCTTGTGACACAATTATTGGTATGCTTCCAAAGTGATCATTCAAGCTTTTAGCATTGTGACGCACTTATTGGTGTACTTATTGGCGCACTTATTCGTGTTTTTATTCTTGTGGTGAACGTATTTTGTATACATTTGAACGATGTCCATTTGAGGTTTTAATATCGTGCAAAATATGTCGCTACACTTTTAAACCACGACGATTTAAGCTTATGCCATTTTGACGCATGCATTGCTACGCTTTTAAAGAAAAAGGAAAATTGGAAATTAGCCAATAGCGAAAATCATACACTAGAAATAATATTTCGCTTTTAAACACTCACCGTTTGTGCTTTTAACCTTTGACGCACTTATTGGTATAGTCTTAACCAATGACCTTTCAGTATCGGAACGCACTTAGTGCTACACTTTCAAACCGTGGCCGTTCGAGCTTTTATGATTGTGATGCACTTATAGGTGTACTATTAAACAACTTTCAGCTTTTAACATTGTGATGTACTTTTAAACAGTGACTGTTCGAGCTGATGGCCTTGCTTTGAGGAAGGAGCCTCGGATGATTAAAAGCATGGCAGTAGAAATGCCGGTTAATAGTTTTCTGCCATTTAGGACGGAATCAACAAGGAAAATGTATTGGGCGTGGTCGAATCAAAAACGAGATGACAGCTTGTTATTGCCTTTCCCTGTTCATGATGAATGGCCGAAGCAACCTTGTAGCAAATGGAGAAATTACGTAAATGTTAGGAAAATAATTAGGGGAAAACCTGAAATGAACGTGTGACTTGCCGATATTTTGCCGACACTTTGAGTAGGATTTGCTGATAACCGTATTTTTTTTACCATAACTAGAATATTAGAAATTGTAATGGTCGACACTGAGGGATGGAAAAAATAACTTCGTCCCAACGCGCTCTGTGAGTAACGAGCTCTACTAGGGGACCCTGAACACAGCTTCGCTCGCTCATTCAGTGCGTTTGCGGTCATGACAGCTGAAGGCAAGTTGTAGTACTACCATTTATACTGTGAAACCGATGCAGTAGCCTATTGTAATGTATCCATTGCCACATAGGTTCACATCATGTTATGCTGTGTTACGTGATTGAAATTGAGTAATTAAGAAATGTACACCTGATTAGTCAAGTAAGACCTGTGAAAACTAGCATACGATTAAATCGAGTAAGACTTGGGAAAAAAACTGAATCATGAGTGGAGTAAGACTTGAAAATGGCACGTTAGGAAATTGAGTAACAACTGCTGAAAAAAATATTGCTCAAGCATCTCCAGCAGTACCTATATTTGAGCGTTAGTATTTGCGTTTTGACAAATCCAAATAATCACAGCATTTAAAAAAAAAATTTCTTATCATGTGCAGGGTTTGGAGGGAAGGAGGATTAAGGGATTGGCGCATCGACGACCAGGTCATTAGCGCCAACCACAGTCGCAGTGCATTGTGGTCAGAGTTGCCATTGCGCCACACATTACACAGATGTTAAGCAAACCCCAAAACTAGATCTTATCATATATCTGTACTAGAGGAAGCCCGTGCTTTAGAATGTAAAGCGGTTCCAGTGATTGTTACTTAAAATTGCTCGAGTCTTCATAGTAGTAGTCTTGAATTCAACGATCTTATTATGTAGATATCCTGCAAAAATAAAAAATAAAAACCGACAGGAGGTCAGACTCATTGCCCAAATGCCGTGATGGAAAATGGAAATGGTGGTAAACATCATGAAGACCATGACAATCAACAAGCTGAATACAGATGCAAACCTATTTACGTTGCCTTTTGGACTTATATGTCAACAAGCTCATGAAGAACCATGTAATTGGCCGGCGATACCAATGACATTCGGGGGGGGGGGGGGGGGTAATCCTTTTCAAAAGGAAGCACTGAGGAAAGTTGGTGTCACCAATGTCACCACCACCTCTTCCCAGCGACTGCTGCGACGTGCCGAGTGCCGTTCCTGAACAGTGCCGCTAGTAGCCCGCAAATTATTGCCGTCATTGTACCGCAAGGCTTGCCAAGCAGCATGCAACCTCAGACGTAGAGTTATTTTGCAGGGTTTGTTTTGAGGCAGTGGCTTCATGAGCGAGCAATATTACCACGGAAGCACTACCTGGAAAAAAGGTTGTTTGGGGCATAATCAACTGCTTTGCTTGTTTAGATCATGGATGAATTCACTTGATGTGTGGGTGTAAACATGAACTTTTGCATTGCATGCCGAGATTTTTGTCTGCATTCTTTTTCCTTCACTGGCTCGTAATATTATGACGTATTTTTCGATAAGATTTCCCATCCCAGCAGCAAAGACAGGTTACACAATAGAAATATGTATTAATCCTCCTCATGGGCCCCTTTCGGATTTAAAAAATGGAAATGGCCGATGCATGAGTTGGGACGATGTTTGCTCTCCGTTGTCTTCAAAATCCGTTTTGAATTCAACCTTCATAAGTTGGCATAAACATTCAGTACAATCTTCTTAAATGGAGGTTGCCAACAAATGACAGGCTGCAGCACCTATATATCCAATTAATGCCATCTAACCCATGCGCAATGGCTGTTTGCCGTGACGTCACCATGAGTTAGCCAATGACGAACGAGAACAACGGCTGTTTGCCCGTCTGATTGGACTAGCCCAGTCACGTGATATGCACGTCACAGCAAACAGCCATGGCGTGTGGTATAGTTCTGTCTAGCCATCACTTTCAACATGCGAACGAACACACAAATAAATTTCTTTGTATGGAACAAACAAGCCACGTGCCTCCTTGATTATTGAGTACAAAGTTGGCGCGTCCCGTGCACGAGGGAAGAATCGGTAAAGTTAAGCCTAACGACATCATGGACTTTTTTCCCCTGCTATCGACCGTTTTGAAAATCAGATTTTGAACCACTAGATGGGCGCCATGTAACGACAGTGATATCGTTGATCTTGACCGCTTGCTCCCCTGTGTACGTGGACACACCAACTTTACACTCAATAATTAAGGAGGCACGTGGCTTGTTTGTTGTGTGAAAAGAGATTTCTTTGCACATTCCTTCGCTTGTTGAAACCAAGTGCTACGCACAACTAAATAATGGTAGACGGTGATAGATGCTTGCGTCTCTACTCGCTTCAGTCGAATGTACTCATCAGACGATGGAAATGGCACGTGCGTTGAACAAACGACCCCAATGTAGGGACTAAATATAAAAGACACTGGAGCCAAAAGCACATGCGATAAAAAGAATAAAACGCTAATATTTCGATACCAAGGTGTGCACAAGCGGGTATGTATTGTGTGCACGGCGTATCTTGAGTCCTGGAAGTATTTTACGAGCGACTACGTCTTCCTGGAGGGGGCGGCTTTAATCGATGGCCGCCATTGTTTTTGTAACCATCTTGGATATCAACAAGGCACTCTGCTACTGAAAACGTACAATCGATTATCTGTGTTCGTCCAGCGGCGAACTCAAGATAGGCCGCGCACACTTTAAGGTGTTAAATTATTTTTTTTTATTACACAGTAAAAATAAAATAATGAAACACTTTAATTCCGTCTAACAGGCCGCTTCGAAGGAGATAGGTGGCAAGTGGCCAACGTCGTGAAGGAAGGCAGAGGAGAGACCAGCGGCCTCTCTGCCTTTCTTTACAATGTTGGCCGCTTGCCACCATGAATTTCCTTTGAAGCGGCCTGTTAGACGAAATGTAAGGTGTTTTATTATTTTATTTTTACTCTGATGAAGATCCCGCGTACACACCTTGGTATCGAAATATTAGCGTTTTATTCTTTTTATCGCATGTACTTTTGGCTCCAGTGTCTTTTGTAAACAGTACTGCACAAAACCATTCGTAGGGACTACAATTTTCATACTTTGGTCTCGAAGGATTTGCTGGTTTCGAACGAATGATTACAACTAATCAATCCTTTCTTATGTGGCATATAAACTTAGTACACTAATTTTGTTGTTATTTAGTCATGCACTGCAGAAAAGCTTTGGGATTTATTAGGAACTATTTTGTTGGGGGTTGACGCAAGTACGGTGTGACTTGGCTCATGTTTGTGTCATGGTGTGACTTCCTGTTGGGTGGAAATCCTTAGAGACATTCTACTTTTTCATCGAGCCTTTCTGGTACAGATTTTGATGGAATGGGATTTTTTTTTTCTATTTTCAGAATATGTACGTGGTCACCTTCCTATCACTATGTGCCATTCACAATGCAGGCATGGAAGAAACAGGGGAAACCGAACAATCGTCTATTGTTTGTCCTGGACTCTGATCGCGTTGAGCCGTGAGGCTTAAGAGGGCTCGTCAAGAGACGGAGGACCAGCATCACACGACACATCGAAACGAACTGGTCAACCGCCATGGATAGTCGAGGGCTTCTGCAACGCTGACTCAAGTGTCTCGCACTCGGCCACATACGCTGCAACCGGCCAGGTAAGTGAGGTGATGGCGCATGCGCAGCACGCTTTCCCACTCCAAGTGTCCTCCTTCAAAATGCTTCCTCCTACGTCCTCCGAGTCGAAACTTGCGGAGAGTGAAACTGTATCCTCTTTAACAAATATGTGCTGGTATCACTGGAAAATTCCTACTGGGGTATAATAAGCTGCCACAATAAAAAGGTAGCGAAAAAGTCAACAAATTAACTGAGCAAAAAACGGCTTCGTTATTTAGGGAAAAGTATTCGAGTTCGTATCTCCATAATCATGCTGTGAAGGTACATAAAAATAAACGGATTAAAGTTCACTCTAACGCAACGAACCCCTACATTGTGACATACCAGCCTCCATGCACACGCATACATGTACTACATTACTAATCAAACAAACAAAATGGCTAGATATTTCACAAACAAAAAATACACGTACAAAATACCACATTTCACGCACATGAAACAGAACGAAAACTAAACCAACAAACACATGCAAAACAACCGCCATAAACGGCAAAACACCTACAAAACTGAAAGATTAAAAAGACACAAAATGAACACGTAATTACTCACACGAACTATAGCACTAAAACAGAAACCATCTAACATAATACAGGCAAAAAAAAAAACCGCGTTAACTAGAAGTCTGGTTGTTTTACAAATTGTAAATGCCCACAAAATACGCATGTAGCCACTCACACGAAACCGTCTAAAAATATAAAACAACAACACAGACAAGTGTAAAAAAAAGCCTGTACAATACACAAATTAAGCACACACGCACATATGCACACAAACATGAAACATTTAAAATACAAACTACGTTCACTTTCTGACACAACCATTGAGCAAAAACAGTCCTGGTTCCCTGGAATTGGAGTTCAAATTACAGTTCGTTGCATTCGAGTGAACTCTAATCCTTTTTATAATAATAATAATAAAAATAATAATAATACAGGTTCACCACGCTAAGGAATACGGAAGGGCTGTGAATCTCTAATACCGCATCCTAAAACGGGCGTATTTGTGTACCTTCACAGCTGTGAGTATGGGATACGTCCTCTAATGCTTTTATTCTAACAATAAGTTAACAATAAGTTGCCACAAACATTGAAAATTTTAAGGGCAACTACAAGTTATTGCCTCTTATTGTGACAATGAACTTCGACAAAGCTGGTTAAGAAACGATCTTATCTACCGATATCCGCATCTCAGCATACTTGAAACGATACAAGGATGCAGGAACACAGCATTGAAAGACGGCTGCCCGCACTCGATTATTTTTTAAAAGAAGGCCGTGTTACACGTCCCATCTATCTATATTTATGTATATAATACGCTTGAGTTGGGCAAGCAAATTCATCATTATTATGCACTACAGTAAAAGAGGGTGTATAATGAAAGAGGGCAAGAGACCGACAATGTCAAACAAACAGATGTGGCCTATAACAATCAGTAACAATAGAAATATTGCTTCAATAATGCTACCTCTTATAGCAGACTTCAAAGTTGGTTCAGTAACAATCACTGCATGCACGACCGTTGTTAGATTTATTGCGCTTGGTATCAGAACGGAGAAACGGGCAATTGAGCACCCTCCTTTGAAAAAAGACAATTACTTCTATAACAAAACAAATCAGCATGGGTTAAAATGGAGGGGGAGCAGGAATGGGGATATTCAGACCACTCAATAGGGGAATCCGGGTCGGGGACGGGGGAGGCGGTGCGGGACGGGAAAGGGTTACCCGTGGGGGGGGGGGACCAGACCGCAGGGGAGTTCGGAAGAGGAAGCAGGGGGCAGTCGGCACCCTTTTCATACCATACTGCCCACTACAGTATTTTGCTCAGGTATGCGGGAACCGGCTAATAAACAACGAAAACGGGGAATATCTGTAATATTTTAAGCATTAAAATTCACTACAATATGACACCCATTGCGACAATTTAAAGTTTACAGCTAGTTTAAAACTTTGTTTCAAATTAGTTGTTTCGGCGGTACATTTTTGTTTGCTTGTGGACGGTTCGTTTCCATTTAAATGTCGGATGCACCAACAAGGGTGCCGCCGAATAGTTAAAAAAAAATGAGGGGTGCGGTGGGGGCGGGAGGCTTTTTCTGAGGTCCTTTTTTTTCTTTTGGGACGTGCCTTACTTGGGCCTAATCAGGGTTGCGGATCCTCGAAAAAGCCTTTGTTTAAACGTTTTTGAACATGTTTTAATGGCTTTTCTTCGTGATTCTGTCTGCTAAAAGGGCAAAAAATCAAAGGAAAGGGGCCTAGGGGGAAGGGGGGGGGGGGGTCTTTGGCCCCAACAGCCCAAATGTACGACCATCCATGCGCACCAACTTCCGAAACAACCATCCCCAACCTTACTCTCTTCTGATATATCTCCATCAATCGACAAATGAAACAAACCTTCAATATCAATTCCGAAGCCACAATAGAACATTATACGCAAAAGAACACGGTTTTTTTCTTTCCGCCTTGCATTGTTGGACTACTTCATGCACTATATCATTATTGGAGTCTCGTGCTTCTCCATTGTCGTGCAGAGATGCGGACATCGGTAGATAAATAAGTTATCCCCTGCTTCCCTCGTGCAAAGAACTAACAATCGCTCGGGTCTGCGGCCCTCGACATTGTTAGTTCTCAGCACTCGGGAAACAGGCGATAACCTATACGAGAAGCAACCTTACTCCCGAGCGCACACCCGCAGGTTTATTGTTGATTCTGAGATCTGTTGTTGTAGGAGAACAATAAATGGCTTGTACCCCTATATTGCTTCAAGCACGTGACCTTCTAGGCTACTAGCCATTGTTTCATAAAGGCTAGGGTACATCGGAATCAAACAACAATGCTTTAACAATGCTTGACAGGTATCATGGGAAATTATTTTTGTGTTGTTTTTGGTTTTAAGGTGACCAAACTGGCTTCGGATTTAAACTGGCCCGTATACGAACGCCGGAAAAACAATGAAAAGCCAAACAAAAATTAGGGGTATAAGGTGATTATAGACTTTAAAAAAAACTTATTTTAAGCACAAAAAGCACAGTTGAAATCCGTTACACAAAAAAATTTAGCCAATAAAAATAAAGAATTTGAGGCGTGCCAATTTTAATACCATTTCGTGCCCTTAGCAAGTTTGCTACCCTAACTGGATTTTAAATAATACGTACATTTTAATACGCTAACCTAGGGAGCAGCGACTGAAGGGGGGGGGGGGGCCGTGCGGTCTGAGTGAGCAAAGCGAACTGAACTCGGCGTTTGGCCACCAGATTCGTGTTTGGTGAACCATGTTAAGCCTAAAATACAAAACTTAAAAGGTAATTGTTCACCAACGCAAATCCTGTAGAGTTTACTGCAGCACCGTCTAGCATCTGTGTTATCGTTAAATGTTGTAGCAAGCGAACGAATACACCAAGATTTGTTTTCAGAGAAATAAATACGCGATAAGCCTACATAAATTATTGCGTGAAAATCTGGTACACCATCGGGAAATTGCATTGTCGATAGAGGCGGGAGGGGGGGGGGGTTGCCAATGGCCCTAATATTTTCCCATATTCCTTATAAGTTTATTCTAGCATCGCCACTGGGAAACTGCGAGTAAGCTGAAGTTTAGCAATGTGGGAGTCTTGGTAAATTTTCAAGATTTTTTTCTTGGGTGAACACCAACCTTCATTTTTTCACAAAGATTTTTTTCTCTGCTAAACCATTACAAACCACACAGTTTTCGGCATGGCACTTAGTTGTAAACAGCGTCTAAATGCAACGATGCCGGAAACAGTTTATTGGAAAGAGAAAGTTCTCTCATCCGCTAATTGGTTGACAAATGCTGTTTTCTTAATTTATTTCACAATTTAGCCTACTAGTTCTTAGTTTCTTAATCTATTCCCTTACTTATCCACCTAACAAACGTCATGCATTAGTTGACCGTTAGCGGACTGTCAACCTCATTTCGTGAAACCATTTTTCACCTGTAAGCCAGCATAAGCCGCAGATTTACAACCAGAATTGTTTCGTGGAAGTTGTTACTTCTGGTAAATTAACCACTTTGAAAACTGCTCGTGCCATCCCTACTTTTAAGAATATTACAGATGCATGTATCTAACCCTTGGCATTACAGGCCAATTGCTCTAACCTGTGTGACGTGTGTAGGGTTATGGAACGTATTGTGCGCAACGTGATGTTTTTCTTTATCCAAGAATTTTCATAATTTGGTAGATGACCAGTTTGTATTTGTACCAGGTAAATTTACCATCATTCTCAGTTCTTGAACAGTGGGCTAGTTGACTAGTATACTATACTGATTTTGCTAAGGCTTGTGATTCTGTTGTGCACAGTAAGCTTATTACTACATTGCAGGTTTGGTGTCTCATCAAAACCGCACGGAAATAATAGCACGTGAGAAAACGACGTCATAACAGCATGGCAACAATACACCGAACGAGATAACAGCGCACAACAAAACAGCGTGACGACATAATAGCGCAACGAAAAAATAGCATGTAAAACAGCGTGCGACAAAACAGCGCAACGGCATATGGCACAGTGACAAAATAGCTTGGATAAAACAGCGCACGTGAAAATAGTTTGGATAAAACAGCGCATGACAAAACAACGTGATGACGTAATAGCGCAACGAAAAAATAGCTTGGATAAAACAGCACATGACAAAACAACACGCCGTCATTGTCGCACGTCGTCATTTCTACGCTGTTTTGACGCACATCCAGACATTTGAAGGTCAGCTACTTTACCTGGATTTCTGACTTCGTGCTCAGTCGTAGCCAGTCTGTGGTAGTGGGCAATAGTTTGTCTGCTATTTCTTCAGTTGTCACTGGTGTTCCTCGGGCATCTGTCTTGGGGCCTGTGTTGTTTACCCTTTTCGTAACTCGGTCTTGGGACATCTTAAATAGGTGTATACTGATGATGTGAAAGCAGTGATTGCTGTCATTGACTTTTCAAGCTGGGCTGAACTTTGTAGAGGGAGGGGGTAGATTGAGGTTTAATGGTGCGTCGAGAGCTAGGTCATTAGCGCCAACCCTCAGTCACAGCGCAGTGGCCCGGGTTGCTACAGCGCCACACATCGCAGATATGTTAACCATTGCAAATACGAAGTCCCAAAACTTGGTAGAACCGGCAGCGAGCTGCTTTCTTGAGTTAACACATTTGAGTGACCAATATGGAAGATGCTGCGTGTGCTACGGCCGATTAGAAGCTGCCAAGTTCTAATCGGTCGTAGCAAACGCAGCATCTTCCATATTGGTCGCTCAAATGAGTTTGACGACCTTCTTCCTTTGTCCTGTATATGCTTTGCCTAAGATCAAGCTTATTAAAGTCTTTGGAATCTGGATGTCCAATGACCTATAGCCATCAAAAGAGCGGCCATGTTTTTTTTTTTTAATGTCACTTCTGGTACATTAACACCTTAATCTAGGCATTCAAAGTCTTTATTAATCCACTGCATCAGGTATGCAAGCCTTCAGCGTCGCTCGGGGGGAGGGGGAGAAGGCAGAGGGGACACTGTCCTGAGCCCCAAACACAGTTCCCGTGGGGCCTCAGAACAGTAGAATCGTACTCAACGTTTCTCTTGGGAAGTGGCTCCATTGTTATGGATTGCCCAGGGCCCCAAGAATAATTATAGTTACGACCCTGCCATCCTTGTTTGGTCTCCTTGCCAACTAGGTGATATCGACACCTCAGAATCAGTTCAAAGACACTTTACTAAACACTTAAGTGGTATCCGTGTCATATCATATGATGAGAGGCTTCGTATTTCAAATCTTGAGTCACTTGAATTATAAGAGCTGACTTTTACCTGACATTTTCTCCCTTTTCATGGTTTCATGGATTTCGATTAATCTGGTTTTTTTCTTCTTGAAGTTCGCTCAGACAGCATAACCCGAGGCTACTGGTTAAAACTGACAGAAAATCAGAGTAACAGCTATTTTCGTAAATTTTTCTTTGCAAACCGTGTGGTTAAACTTTGGAACAGTCACTCAGATAATGATGCTCGCACTTCAGACATAGCACCTTGTAGTTTCGTGACATTTTATGGCTCTACCTTCTATCTAGTCTAAAGACGGCTTTAAAGGATTCTGCTCCTAATGCAAGGGTGACTACAGCCTTTAGGATCGGGTCTTCTTCAGCCATTAGGCAGCTATACTGTAGGATCTGGGCCTTCTTCAGCCATTAGGCAGCTATACTGTAGGATCTGGGCCTTCTTCAGCCATTAAGCAGCTATAATACAGGCTTTGGGCCATCTTCAGCCTATAGTTAGCTACAATCCACCCAAAACCTCAAATTAACTAAACAATCAGGATGAAACAGGGCGAGCGAGTTCACTCTTGGTATGGTAACAAAGAAAAAATGCGAGCGACCGACAATATTGAACGATACGACTTGTAACAATCAGTAACAACGAAGGTTTATTAATGCTGGCTATTAGAGCCGAATTGAATAGTTTCAAAGATGGTTGAGTAACGATCACTACATGCACGATCGTTGTTGTGGGCTTTTCGCGCATGGTATCAAAACTGCAATTGAGCCAAACTGAAAATAAGAGTGCCACCCTCCAATGAAAACGCTGTTTACTTCTCTGAGAAGACCAAACATCGGGGGTTCTAAGGGGATTCGGGGAGGGGGGCAGGGGCACCATGGGGGAAATGTGGGGGGGGGGGGGAAAAAAAGGGGTTCAGTGGGGAGAAAGGGGAGAGCGGCCGGTATCTTTTTCATTTCATGCTGCCCAGTAAAGTATTTCACTCGCGCATGCTAGAACAGCTAGACCAGCCTATGTTACACTGGGGGTACTGCTACCTTAATTACCATATGTGCCAAATTTGGTGCTTTCTTCATTAAAATGCAGAAGTCACCCAATTTTATTGGGTCGAACCCCTGGAAAGGGGATCTTGACAAAGTCCCCGCCAGGGATGCTGGCCAGGGTAGCGTGAGAGGCTACCATGCTCCTTCAGTGGCTATGGGAACTGTTCTGGTCAACTGGACAGTCTTTCGGCCCCTACGATGATCGGAGGTTTCCCGGACCGAATCCCCAGGTTGGCACCTCCCTTTACCAGATAGTTCTTCTTCTCTAAAAGTCTGGTACTGTTCAGAATTGATCCGGTTCAGCTATACAAGCATTAAGTTGCTTCGGCTGACTTAAGGCTCAAAGAAATTAATTTTTAAATTAAATTAAATTATTAGTCTTGATCGAGATATCCACCAAACACTTGAATAAGAAGACGGGCATTATTTAAATACAATTAAAATACACTTCATCGCGCACAAAGTCTATTAGGAGCACAATACAAACTACACGAAGGAAGAAAAATTATACTGTATATACAAAATAGTGGAATCACGCAATAGAGGAATCATACACTGGAAAATAAAAAAATAAAAGACAAATAATAAAATTAAATTAAAAAACAAAGCACAGAATGTAACAAAAAGCTCAAAACATTGCAAAAATTGCGTCAAAGTAGATTAAAAAAAAATTAAATACAAAATAACACGTTGCAATGAAAAAAAAGGAGAAAAATGGAAATTTAATTATCAATTTACTATGCGCCATTAATAGGACAATGCTTAAAGTAAATATTTTTTTTTAAAGTTCGGATTTTTCGACTCTAGTTTTTAATGTTTGGGGTAATGACATTCCAGATGGTGGATATTTGACCAACCAACGATATCTTGCCGATAGTAGTTCTACGAAGGCATGGTGACAGTTCAGCATGTTTCTGGGTGTACTGTTATGCACATTAAAATTGAAATTCAGAAGATTATGTCTGTTTTTAAAAATATAAACACCACTTCTGTTATGAATAGGATCATGAATAGGGAGATTTTAAAGTTTAGAAACAGTGTGAAACTATAGTCTTTTGACTGTCGATTCAGAAAGATTCGGACAGCTTTCTAGTGAAGTTTTAATAGTCGTAATTTATTCGTTTTAAACGTATTTATCCAGACAAGTGTACAATAATTAGATGTGGTTGAATAATTTTATAAAAATGTTGGTAAACACCTTTAGTTGGTAACTGTTTTCTTATTTTCTGTAAGATCCCAACTGCATTAGAAATTTTGTTGAACATGAGGTTGATGGGAGTATTCCAATTATGGTAGGGGGGGTCAGGATTTAGACCTAAAAAGGTAATGTTTGAAACTTCTTTTCATCTGCATTCATTCCCTTCTAAATTAAGCATGCGAATGCAAGAGTTTTGTCGGATTCTAAAAATTATAAAATTGGATTTTTCAATTTTGACTGACAATCCATTTAAGTTTAACCAATCGGTAATTTTTTTAAGTTCAGCATGATTTATGGTTTTCTCGAGTTTTTTTTTTTTTAATCTTTGCCTGAAGGATATAAAGTTGTGTTATCAGCAAAAAGAATTGCAAAAAAATTGGAAACGGCTGAAAATTCATTAACGTAGATTAAAAACAGTAATGGTCCCAGGATTTATCCTTGAGGCACTACACAATTATATAATATTAAATTAATGAAAAAAATACAAAAGCGTAGAGCAGGATGAAACGCTGCCTTAAAAAAAACCTTAAAAACGACATTATCCGTTTTGCAGCCTTACATTCGCCTCAAACACAATTATAATCTTAATGGTCGAAAATGGTGTACTTTTTTTTAATTACATATTCTAGCGTTTAAAATTTTCGTTCTTTACATATATTTGCCCGTAATAACTTTGCTTTGTAAACTGCACTAGGAACTGCAACTTCGTTAATCAGTCTTCATCCACAAGTAAAATATTTCACTTCTTGATGGCTATTTTGTGTTTTCTTTAAATAAAAAATAAAAAAAAGTAATTAAAAGAACATTGTTCTATTAAATTAAATTTAATCAACCGTTATTGTGTACGCGGTTTATCTTGAGTCCTGCATGTATTTTATGAGGGGCTACGTCTTCCTGCAGGGGGCGGCATTAATCGACGGCCGCCATTGTTTTTGTAACCATCTCGGATATCAACAAGGCACTCTGCTACCAAAAACATACAATTGATTATCTGTGTCGAACTCAAGATAGACCGCAAACACTATAATTGAGCCAATGTGTGTTAAGGCCAGGTTGTTGTGAGACGCTGTTTTTTCCTTTTCAGAAATTTAAAAGTTTTTATTTTTTATTTTAACCCTAACAACAACTAATTCTCCCCCCCCCCCCTCCCACTTCAGTAGGCATAGAAGAGGGACATGAATTTCGAGTGCAGGGAGGATTGCACAAAGGAGGATCCAGAACACTGTCTTGGAGGGAGACCCAGTATAATTTTTGTGTGTAGGCTATTTGACATTTTTTTGTCTACATTTGCCTACATTTTTCGGCAATTTCAGCATATTTACAGTTTAACTAGCACGTGGGTGGTGTTGGGTGCAAAAAATTGGTGTAGTCAGGTCTATCATTATTGTATGTCCATGCAGCGTTAAATTAAGTTTCTTTTGAAAACCTTTGTGTTTGGTTATGGCTAGTGTACACGTATGACGTATGTGTAGCCTACACTTATATCGTGATCGTACCTGATGTAACAATTCGTCATTGGTCTAGCTTTTTTTCTAGTTGATTGGTAATTTAAAAAAACCAAAAAACATTTAGACAGCTTCAATAATGCTACCCTGGCAATTAACCAAGGAATAAGAGGCTCACTCATAAGAGTCACAAGATGTGCTGATTGAGTGAGTGAAGCAAACGAAAATCAGTGTTTTTTTAGGCTTACTTAAGACTAAAAAAATCCGATGATTTCCCTTCGTTTCGCTCACTCAATCACCGCATTTTGTGACTCTTATGAGTGAGCCGCTAATTCCTCCCTTACTATTGCCAGGATATCATTATTCAACCTGCCTAAATGTCTTTTCAAAATGGTCTATTCAACAAGAAAAAAAACGTATACCGATGTAGAAATGTTAGATAAGATACGATCACGATTTTTAGCATTATATGAAAACCGGAAGAACCTTGAAATGAGAAAAAATCCGGAGTGGGTCTACCTAACTACTTTTTAAATTGATCTAATCATCTAGAAAAAGCTAGACCAATTTAGAATTGTTAGATCAGATACGATCACGGTTTTCAGTATTATATCAAAACCGGAAGTACCTTAAAAAATAAATAAATAATTCGGAAAGTGAAATTACTAACAAAATACTATACAAGATCTAGAAATTAAAATGTAATAAAAAAAACTCAAAATCATTACGTAACGAATATATATCGTGCCCATGTCGACTGTGGCATGTGAAATAACCTAGATACTATCTAGCAAAATTGTTCCTCTCCACCCCGAGATAACCTCAGCAGTTCAAAAGCACTATTCCTTTTCTTTTTCGAAGTTTTGATGACGACGTTGAAGTAAACTCCATTTGGTCTAAAATTTAACTTAACATCTAAAATCTGAATGGGTAGTCGGAAGAACAACTAAAAGAAACTACTGTGTTTGGCTACGACGTTTGCCTGCCTCGTTCGTTCCGGCAGTATATGTAACACCAGAAGCAGCAACCAATCACGCATTCTTTCAAGTAGGAATGCCTCTTTAATAGGATGAGCCCATTAAAGAGGCATTCCTGCTGAAAAGGAGTTGAGTGCTAAATCCTGCAAATGATCGATTTCATAAGCACGAGTGGCATTCGGTATGAGAATTTTTGTTTTCTTTCCGCAAAACGCTTTTCCGAAGTAATCAAGACACACGCTAATGTGGCCCGCCAAGATAAACGATAACATCCATATAAAATTGTTAAATGAGCATGGCGACCACTAGACACGTTGTGTCTTTACAGCAAAGGGAGTTTGGCTGTTTTCAGCCATCTGAGGATAAATAACAATGCGACAGAAAAGCTGAAACTTGTTTGATCGGGAGACTTTGGTCGCCTGAAAACATAAAAGTCATTATTAATGACACAGCTTACCGTTTTCTTGTTGAAAAAACGACGTGAATAACGTCGATATTTGCCTAATATAACTTACTAACTACTGGCACGCTAACCCTATTTTTTTGTATGACGAAAATTAATTCTTCCATGCGGTGCATAAAGCTGGTGCTTAGCTTATTTTACAGGTATTGGTCTGAAGATGTGCCCTTTTCATATGGAACTTTCTAATTGGTCAAGTGGTCCAGGGGTTAGGGAGCTCCAAACAACCAAATTGATTGTTTTAAACATTGTTATTATGCAACAATGCCAAACTGAACATTAAATAAATACACGTGTTTGCAAGGAGATACTTCAGTACTAATAAGAAATCCTAATTATTTGCAAAAAGATGACTGCTGAGCTTAAAATCTAACGAAGGCCAAAAAAAAAAAGAAAAAAGAAATGGACCAGAAAACTAAATTAGTGTTTCCATCTCATAATTACTTAGAAAAAAATTGATTTCATCAGTTTGAACCAAAAAAATCGGATATCTCCCCCAAAACAAAACTTGTTAAAGATTCCCGCCAAGCTTTAGGCCGTGTGAAGTCGTGATATCAAACGCCAAGCTCTTTTGCCAAGCTAATCTCACCGAGTAAGACTTCAAACATTAAATGAAATAATCGAAAATTGCGCAGTAATCAATTTTCCTACATTTCATTTAACCTTCGAACTCTTACTCGGTGGGATTAGCTTGGAGAAAGAGCTTGGCGTTTGATATCATGGCTTCACACGGCCGAAAAGCTTGGCGGGAATCCTTAACATGTTTTATTTGGGGTAGATTTCTATTTACTATTTCGATTTAGGATTTTGATGTTCGATTTTGAAGTAATTTCGATTAACGATGTTTCGTTTAACAATGTTT
>JAHWFP010248734.1:32450-43294 GCA_023313725.1 Lithobius niger
ACATCAAGCTAACTAAATACCCAGCTAATTTTTAAAGATTTTTGTTTGTAAATTTTATTTGTGAATCATAATGACTTAAAGAATTTTTACATGCGATTTATGCAAATTTCTGAACGGAAACTTCCGGTAGGAACTTCCTGTGCATGAAGTCAGAGCGAAGGGAATAGACGTTCGGTTAACGATGTTTTTGTTTTAAGGTAAAATGTATTTTTTTATTTTAATAGTTTAAAGAAGATTAGAGTACAAAAAGCTCTATTCTCTTCGAGTCTCGTAGGTTTTTAGGTGTGTTTACAAGAGTCAGTAGCCTAGTGTTTGTACCGTCAGAACGTAAGGTTGCTGAGTTGGGCCATTCCTCCATTGGGGGGGGGGGGGGCTAGCATAGTACGCGAGGTTTTTTTTCGTGTTGGTACGAAAAATGTCGCAGGTTGCAAATGTGCCTGTTTATGCTGGTTGCAATGGGGTGTGCTGGTTGAATTTGTGTTGTGTACGGCAGTTTTGCAAAGTCGGTCACTATATGTCACATGGTGGAGCAGGGGTTGTGTAGCCCCCCAAAAAAGTATTAGATTATCAAAAATGTGTGGGTTATCAAGATTAACCCACGGTGACGTCACCACCGTGCATTAATTAAAAATAACCCTCTCTTGCACGAGCTAATCATGTGTGCTTTTTTTAAGCCCCACATGTTACTTGAGTCAATTGTGAGATCCCCGCAGGAATTTGTTTGGATACTTACCACTGGGCTGTGTTTGTTTGCTTTGCTCGTGATCGCCTGGGACCCGACACAAGGCTCGCGGTGCACGTTGGAACTTGCAATTTGTTGCAGTTTTTGATGTTATACGTAGGCCATAGCCGCAGCGAGCGCGGCAGGAATGTTACATGAATTCCATTATACGAATTTCTGCTTAGACGATTTTCCGGTGTAGTGTTACACTGTGTTACACTGTGTACGCTTCCGTTCTACACTACGTCGCTGTTTGGATAACTTATGCATATATGCATGGTTGATATAAATAGTGATTGCTGTAATTTATTCCACTATAATACCAAATTTGCCGACTGGCAATTCCGGTGGTACCAACGTCGAGTGGAACGATAGGAAAGTAAGGTTGGTCATAACCAGCTCATTAAGTCGTTTTTCCGCCAATATTTCCGTGTGACGTCACTGACTGCGGTCTGGTTTGACTTGTGCGCATGTGCGCACGCTGTTGAGTTATATTGTGGCGTCAGTGACGGCAACAAAATCATCAGCCAATGGAAAAACAATACGCAAGAAGCCGGAAGTGATCCCCTGGGTTGTACTAACCTTTTTTAAACCCAAATTTGAAAATTTTTCGCTAGCCTAACAATTTCAGTGGTACCAGCTTAAGGTGACACTATCACCGATTGAAAAGCGAACGAAAATACCATGGCGCCATCTAGCGGCGGTGATATTGTTAACCTTTACAGTTGCTCCTAGGTGCACGTGGACGTACCAAATTTTCACACGATAATTAAGGTGGTTGCGGCTTATTTGTTTCGTTAAAAAAATTGCCGTTGTGCATTCCTTCGCTTGGTGCAAGCAACAGCTAGATAGTACTATATAGCGCTACATGTTGCCAGATTCTGCCTGCTTTCAAACGGTGATATCGCCACTTTAAAGTGGTATTGCCACCAAACGACAAGCTGCAGCATCTATAGCCATTTGCCGATATCTAGTTTTGTCTAGCCCTTACTTTCAACAAGCGAAGGAACACACAAATAAATTTCTTTTTATGAAACAAACAAGCCACGTGCCTCTTTAATTATTGAGTATAAAGTTGGTGCGTCCACGTGCACCAGGGAGCAAGCGGTAAAGTTAAGCCTAACGACATCACGGGTGCTTTCTTCCAGATTTTGAACCGCTAGATGGGAGCCACCTAGTGACAGTGATATCGTTAATCTTGACCGCTTACTCCCTGGTACGCGTGGGCGCACCAACTTTACACTCAATAATTAAAGAGGCACGTGGATTGTTTGTCGTGTAAAAGAAATTTGTTTGGACGTTTCTTCTCTTGTAGAAATAAAGTGCTACATAGAATTCGATAAGGTAATTATGTAGTTTAACCGAACCACTCTAAATCATTCAAAATTTTTACTAACCGACGCAGATCTTCATCCTGTTCCCATTTCAAATTTAAAAAATCTGGGGGAAATGTGTTTTAAGTTCTGAAAAAAATATTGAAAACGCGTAAAACGATAGTAGCAGGAAAACCTGATTGCCATTGCAATAAAAGAAACGGGAATTATTTTTCTTCCTTTTTTTCTTTTCAAATTACGAGTCTCGCTCGCGCTGCCTCGCTCGCTGCGTGTAAACACATCAGAAACCGCAACCAAAGTCTTTTCCTTCTGAACTGGAAAGCGCCGGCAACGCGAGCAAGGTAGCATGATTTGGAGCATTACTTTCCGTTTTCTGGTAGTCATCTTTTCGTGCTACTCCCGGAACGTGGCCTCCGCTTCAACACGGACGAGCCGACCGTTTTACACGGTTTAAAAATGTTTTTGGAGAACTAAAAAAAACATTTCCCCCATTTTTATAACGTGAAATGAGAAGAGGATGAAGAACTGCGTCGGTATAACTGCCAAAATTGAATGATTTTGCGTGGTTCGGTTAAACTACATGATTACCCTTAATAATGGTAGACGGCGCTAACGATTCAGCCTCTCATTCGATGAAGAGGAACCTTTAATTCTGTTTTTGGAGCGGTATTTCTATGTTTGCTAATCGACGTCAGTTTCGCAATGAGTGGCGCGTGGTTAGTAATGGAATAAGGTTACGTAATTGTTCATCTTTTTAAACCTTCATTGAAATATTAGTGTGCCGCATACCTGCTGGAAAGGACCTTGGTCCATGGTATCGTGCTACGGCGTATCATTTAATTATATACGTCCGTCATTCCTGTGCTCAAACATTGCATTTGATCGCCTGACCACATTTCGATACTCGAAATCGAAGCCGGGTGGACAGCGATTAAATTGCAAGCGAACAGTCACGGAATGACGTCGCAAGGTCACTGGCTGTGTAGTTAGTTGCTCATCAATACTTGGCCAATCGCTGAACCTACCCCGCTCGATCGATCACCAACCCTCTTAGGCCACTAAAAATTAATTAAGTATAGTTCTCGGGAGTAACGGTAAAAAAAATTGACGCGAGCGGCGGTGTTATTTTTTTTTAAAACTTTGTTGGCTTGATTTTTCAGATGCTGGCGATGGCTTTTTTTTTTTTTACCAAACAAAACAAAATCAATAGAGCAGTGACATTTGCCGCCATATTGGCACCAGTATGGGTTTTGGAGGGCATAACTACAAGGTGCACTACATAAAAATGGTGGGAAAAACAACGGAAGAGCGGATGTCTTAGGCCTAAAATAACGTTGTTTTCTCCAACAACAAAAATCGCGCGGTTTAGGTCTAAGAAATCACTCTTCATAGCATCGGCTTCAGTATGACGCCCTTCTGTTTCTCTCTGCAGTGCCCCTTGCAGCTAACCCATTCAGGCTCTAGCATAGAATCATATACAATAATACTACGTCATGTCATAGCTTACATTTTGTTGTGGACTACAAAACGTATGTTTTAATGTCTGGATCAACCAGCAAAAGATGCACATTTTATAAAAGTCAGTCTTTAGATCTAAGTTTTTGGTTTAACATGCCTTTGAATTGGCTCTTCGAGTTGTTAAGAGGCGATCATGTGAATGGAAAAATCAGCTGCTGTGGTAATCGGCCCCAACAAGTGTTTGGTGAAAGGACTGATGCGTGATCTGAATTTCTTTTTAGACAGTGTGATAAAAAAAAAAAACGTTTCATGTGCCCAGAAAAAAAAATCCATGCGTGCGCTCCTGAGAACAACTTAATTAATTTTGAGCGGCCCTAGAGAGCATACACAAATGACATAACACTTTTTTTCTAGCAATTTTGACCACCACCCCCCCCTCACATCCCCCTTTGTAATACCAGTGTAACACTCGTCGTAACCCCAAAACAGAGAATGTAACATTTGCTTACCCTCCCCCCCCCCCACCCTATCAATTGTGTATATTTTTTGCATGAATTCGTTTTTATAAGCTGTACTTAGTACATAGGTGTAATGACCATATGACAGTTTAAAGTTTAAAAGTTTAAAGTACAGACAATTGCAGAGAACACAGTGGAGTGTACACAGTGTGTTGCTGTATTAGTTGAAGCTTGATTTGCGTAACAAGTAATTAACCATCCCGATGAAAGATAGCATCATTTAGTAAAACCTGAATTTTTAGAACAGTTTCAAACCTGCGTGGTCGTGAATTTCTTCATGGAGTTGGTTAATGTCCCCACACCGCAAATCCATATCGTCGTTATATTTGAACAGCCTTAAAACGCGATTTTCTTACCGACATCAAACTGCCTCTATGGTCAGAGAGCCTAACCACGATTATTCTTGTGTTAACCCCAGAATCTAAGACGCTAGTTGCTAGACGCTAGACCCTAAGTTAGCGGAGTATTGTGAGAGGCAAATTACCGTACTCTGCTGTAGTCCCCGGCAGCTACACGAACAAGTAAGAATGATGCCTGGGACAACTCCACAAGCCTTTTATACCTGTGAAGCGGTATTTCTGGAAATCTCGAATCATATTCCTCAGCGTCGGCCCTTGCCTACGGTAAGTCAATCAAAGTCTTTGAAAATATGACACGCGACGATCAATTATTCAATCATGTGGAATATCGCTTCCCACTACCAAGGAACGCCAAAGATGCCCCAGCTTTCTTACAGGTCCGCCGTAGCTCATCTCTAAGGAGGAGAGGCTGTCTGTAAGGAAAACGCCGCGGAGCAAAGACACGAACTCTATCATCTTTGCAGCATCACATAATGTGAGATTATACAGTCAGTAAGACATTGCTATGCGGTATGCCTTAAGCGCACAAAATGTAAGCAAGCCTCAGAATTCAAATTAACGGTCATCCAATTCTGAACATGGAGTTTAATTTAGATTCTAATGACTCCAGTGAGTTCTTCTACCAGGATACACCAACAATCAAAGTTACTTACAGATCTCTGCTTTATACGGTACGGTAAATGTCTGACAGTTTGACTTAATAATTACTGAGTAATTAAAATCAAACCGCCCGACATTTACCACGCATAAAGCTGAGCTCTGTGAGTAACTTTAAAACACAATTGAAACAGTAAACACTAATTACAGCAATCCTGGGATATAGATTAGAATAAGCATTCATTGGTCATAATTCCAGGCCCACTATAATGTCTGGAGATACGAGCTTAAAGATAAACTACTTAGTGTACCGCTATAATTAAACCGCAGTTAGCTTTAAAGTTTATAGTGTACAATGAGCTCGATTTCAACATCAATGTTTAACATTAAGTAGATCATTCGCATATGGAGATGATTCAGATACGGACATCGCTAGCATAATAATTAGAATTATAAGACAATTGGAGTGGACGTGCAAGATGAATTTATTTTAACGAACACGCAGTTAAAGGAATCCTACCAGGTAATTAATGGAATCTTATGCCTGGATTAACTTAACTCCCGAGCGCTCATATAAAGCCTAATACCTGCAGAACCACACTAGCATGACTGCCGTCAAGTTACAAATAGCAATCTCCGTCATAATACGAACTACAAAACAAAACAAACAAAACAGGTAAGACAACAATCACAGAGATTATGGAATAATAAATACATAAAGCTAAATCAATCATATTACATTCCAAAAATTGTCACGACTTCCTAAAACATTAATATATTATCAAAGTAAGGCGGAATTAAAGTCAATGTGGAAAGCTTTTTGTTAAGGAGAATATGCTAATGTAAAAATGAAATTATATAAGTTTGCAATTAGTGCTGTGTATAATTAATGATGTAATGCTATAATGTAGAATTACAATGTAATCAAACTAAATGCATTGAATTAATATTAAAAATATAAATTGGAAAAAAGAAAAAAAGGAAAACATAATAAGATATGCTGTATAATAATAATTGAGAATATTGCAATGTGTGTTTTATGAACATTGTGGAAAACTGCTTGTAGCTCATACACGAGTTCACTGTGAACTGCGGAGTAATATTTCGAGCAGAATTATTAATATTATATTATATTATTATTATTCCACGTTTTATTAATTCGTAGGTGTCACTAATTAATAAATGTGCCATTCGGTATTGTCTAATTCGGTCGTTGATTAGCCTACGTCATAATTTCTAATTCTGTTTTACCGAAAGCGGCTTTGTGAGAATTGCGCCATAAACAGCCGCCTAAAGCTATTGTCGGGGCGCCGCCGCCCCCCCGCAATGTGTCGTTTGGCGCGGGGTAATAATTACTTGTCGTTTAATTAGTGCCAGTTCAATGGCTCGTGGTGAGACCAGCTAATTACCGATATTGGTGCGGTCGACCGATGGATGGATGAAAGAGATCATTTCTGGCAAGTGTATGGAATGTTTGTGCACTGTTTGCACTGTGCACTGTACGAAGGAGGGGAGGGGCTTTTTTTTTTTAAATTTGCTTAAGTAATTGTTGCGTAATAGGTACGGTAAACTTAATTGTTCTTTTTATATTTCCACTTGCTTAAGTGAGTATTTACTAAGATCGGAAAGCCAATTTATGCCAAATATTGGAAGTAATTTTTCGCTAGTGGAGGGGAAGTGATCAGAATATCACCTGGCGCTTTATAAATAAATATTTAACCACGTAAGGTGGTAAGGCAAATGGAAGGGCATTGGGGGACCACTAACACCAAGCCTATAAACACTAACTAACACTAACTAACTAACTAACACTTACTAATACTAACTAACACCAAGCCTATAGTAGTTTATTATTATTATTTAATTTTAGAATGGCCTAAACCTAACGTGCAGGGAAGCCCGTCCGTGACCAAATTCAATAAATTTAAGAAACCGGGAGAGCGGCAATGTTTTCAAACAACGTTCAAAAACAACGTTTAAAACCCGTAACAGAAGACGCGGATGCAGCTCAGTCAAGGAATTCCACGCAGTTATACAACGCGGCGGGCGAAAGAATGCCGCCTGCAATCCAAATGGCGTAACTTGAGTGAAGGCCCCCTGGAGTGTTTGTGGTAAAGACGTTGTTGTTTTGTTTTAGTGTGAATTAATTACCAGTTGATTAAAAAAAAAACCTGTCGTCATATATCGTGGTTGTATCTGTATGCTGGGCGCGTCTGGTCAGTTCATTTCAATACAGTACACATTGTATCTGCGCAGTGCGTTTTGTGTGCTGCGAAGCACCTGTAATCTCAGGCAGACCTTGTAAAAAAAAAATAGAAAAAAGCTTAAAATTAATACTTACCTGTATGAAACAAGATAATTATATGCTATATTTTGCATGCAACTTCAGAGTAGAATTAATTGTGATGCTAAGGTCAGAGTGACAGGGTTTGGGTAACTTAATTTTACCATGTTGCGGTATGTTGGGCCCAAAGTGGATGGATCATATCAAATTAGTGGGGTACAAGAGTTTTCTACGCTTTATGTTTATGTCACTCCGTAAACTAGAATTTAGAAAGGAAGGCGTAAGGAACTTAAATTAATTAGTGTTACTCAGATTAAAACTCTTTGCGGAGCTTGGGCGGGGAGGGGGTCACAAAGGTCACTCTCTTCAGCTCTCCAGCTCTCGCTTACAGAAGACAAGTAAAGCGAGTGTTACCACAAAGAAACAAAAACAGAGGAAAAAGTTTAAAAAATAAAATAAAATAACGCACACAGAGAATATTTTCTTTTGGCATTTGAAAGCATGGCCCGAGTCAGTCAAAGAGGCAAACGACAGTTTTGAAAAATGGATCAACATAAAATTTCAAAAATCGTTTCCATCCCACTACTTAAAGTGTAAATGAAAGAAATATAAATAAATACAGATGCAAACCTATTTCCGTTGTCTTTTGTACTTAAATGGCAGACTACCTGAACGGGATTTGAACTATTGAGCTTTGTAAGTTTTTATTGGTGGTTTAGGATGGACACCGAATCAGTTTTTGCAAAATCGTGCAATAGGGGAGGGGCAGTATTTAATTCAACTACCCATCAAATTAAACTTTGGGGAGGTAGGGAAGGAGAAGGGACGGGTAGGAGGATAGGAAGGAGGAATGGGAGAGGGGAGGGAGAAGATGGGAGGAAAATTGCCTGCCAACAAAGCCATTACCATGTTTAATTTATAATTCCAATCATCGCAGTTTGCTTTATTTACTATTTGAAACTAATTCAATCAATTACTTTTCGTTTCTCATTCTGAAAAATCAGTCGTATGAGTTCCATTCAATTCCCGTCTGATTTTGGAAATATTTTGACCTAGTCCATTCAACTCCACCCAATTCAGCACAATTTCGGACTAATTCCGACAAAATTTAGGATACTGCTAAAAATTTAGAACATTTTAGTGAAATGGGGTTGAAATTGGATGTAATTGATTTGGATTTTTGTGGAATTGGATTGGGTGTTATACAGCTACAATTCAGACAGAATCAAATTAGGTCAAAACTAGACATTAAAAAAAATCAAAACCCAATAAATCTAGGCGAGTCACGTAATTGGACCGAACTGATGGCGATTAGGTTAATTCCTACAAAGTTACTGTATAATTTCGGTTACTACCCAAGTCAAATCCAAATCAAGTCAAGCAGAATTGACGTTTAATAAAATCAATGTCATCAATTCATTACTTGGAATTGCCCAATGTTGCATCAATTTCACCAAGTCCACAAATGTGGAATTGAGTCAATTAATTCTAAATCCGGAATTGGCTTGCGCCCATCACTGCCAGGGAAACATGAACGCTGCAACATGCAACCATATGAGGTAAATATTGGGTAATCCTTGGCCGCACACACATATGCAACATTAATTTCATATCTGTATTGATATTAACAGGGATAGTCAGTCTTCATCATACTGGCTTCGTCAGTCTCGAGAGAAGTACTGTGAAAAGACATGCACAGGTTACCACATGCAGGGCTGTCGAAAGATGAGGAGGGCAAAGACAGCAAATTAATGTTGAAATCCCAAAAAAAGTTTTGTTAAGCTCGAATTTGCTGGTAATCGACCAATTATTGCGGAATAACTTGTACTTTTCGGGTTTATCGAGCTAACACTCACCATAGTAAATTTGGAATTGTGAATACTTAATGAATTCAGTTGAAGCATACGCCGTGCTGTTGGTAATCAAATGAACTTTACGACAAATTAAAACTTAGTTACGTCCTTATCGCTAACTTTTTTGTTGTAACTCAATGAAATAACACTCGATCGTCGCATTTAACAGTACAAGAATACAGCCAACCATTAAAACAAAAGGACTCCGTTAACGACACACATTAGCTTCATTTGAAAACGAATGCTTGGGGAAATCCCTCCAGCACGGCACTGAAAGTGGCGTGGGAAAGCAATGGGAATCCCGAACATGAAACCTGAAATCGCCGTATAATGGCGAAGCGCTTTACATAAAACGAAACTATACAGCAGGCGACGTGTTTATACCACAACATGAAAACAATAACATGCCTGTGTCTAATAGTTTTAAGATTCCTCGCTGCTACGGCAACATCAAGTCTCGATACCGTGTTGCATGAATGAATAGGCAGGCCTACTCTCTACTGCAATTAAAAAAATTACAAAATTGAAATGCCAGCTAAAATTAAGCCTAAAAGCTAAAAATTAAGCTAAAAGTAGGCCTAAAAGGCCTGGACCAACAATTGTGGTTACTACTTTTGGATTATAATAGAGATCGCTGTTGCAGTGCGTGATAGGTGTGCACCTCAACATTTTCGTTGGTGGCGTTGTAAAGTTTTATGCCAGCGGCAGCATTGTCAACCTTTTGAATCTAGTGTGGGATGTGAAAGAGGCTACAAATAACTAATATAATATATAATAATAGTAATTTATTACAGATGTACCCCAGAGCTTTTAATAAGCTAGTATGGGTCACATTGGACAATACAACAAAAACTTGCAAAAATATACTGTACAAATATTTACAATTTACAAACAAAAATACAGAATTATTCAACATAAATTATACAATGTTACAAAATTAGTTAAAGTATTAAACTAAGTTTAAACTAAATGTAAACTAAATGCTGGAGCAAACAAAAGCCTATTTACAATAAATATGATACGTAGCTTAGGCCTATTGAAAAAAAAAAATAAGAAAAAGACCAGCAAAGAGCAGTAGCTGAAGTAATCCACTAAATAAATTAAAAATTAACTAGAACAATACACATTAAAATGCTGTTTTTTAAACCTTTAAAAGTACTATAATAACGCGCGAGTTTGCACAGTATATTTTCAGTGTCCTCTCCCCTCCTGCATAGACCCAGCGCTCTCTTGTCGAGGCTTACGGTCCTCTACTGCCCTAAGGTAAAGGAATTTGGTTTTAAAAGGTCCTGAGGAAAAGAAATTTTGTTTCAAAGGATCCTGAGGAAAAGAAATTTGGTTTTAAAAGGTCGATAAAGGAATTTGGTTTTAAAAGGTCATGAGGTAAAGGAATTTGTTTCAAAAGGTTATGAGGTAAATGAATTTGGTTTCAAAAGGTCCTGAGGAAAAGGAATTTGTTTGAAAAGGTCCTGAGGAAAAGAAATTTTGTTTCAAAGATCCTGATGGAAAGAAATTTTGTTTCAAAAGATCCTGAGGAAAAGAAATTTTGTTTCAAAAGATCCTGAGGGAAAGAAATTTTGTTTCAAAAGATCCTGAGGTAAAGGAATTTGGTTTGAAAAGGTCCTGAGAAAAGGAATTAGGTTTCAAAAGATCTTGAGGTAAAGGAATTTGGTTAAAAAAAATCCTGAGGTAAAGGAATTTGATTTCGAAAGATCCTGAG
>JAHWFP010248734.1:45774-57235 GCA_023313725.1 Lithobius niger
GTGTGTTGATTTGTCGCCTGTGCTACTGGCTTAGTGTTTTATTCATACTGATTCTGCACATTTTACACATTGATTACCAAATTATGCTGGAGTCCATGGGCGTTTAATGTAGTTTATGGTATGCCAAACTGCTTACCATCGTCAGCTACGAGAAGTTTAGGGTATTAATTACGAAGGGAAGCAGCATGCGTAAACAACATACTTTGTATTCCGATCATCAGTTCCAGTTTTTTTAAGTGGGCAGCTGAATAAACTTTGTTTATCCCATGTAAAGAAAAACTGGATGAGTGGATTACCAGCAGCGACCCACGGATCCATTCCAACTCCGGGTGGTATATCTCGTGTCAGGGTATCAGCTGGACTGTATTTAAGTTACAAGCTTGCTCGATCAGAATATATTTGTCTTTTGTAACTTTGATTCCATTGGAAATTCCTAGGTTTTTTACATGCCACAATCGACATGAGTATGAGACATCACAGGACCCATCTATTCCCGCAAATGTCAGTGGTAGATGAGGCTGGACTCGATCTCTGGGCCTCTGGCACAAAATGAGACGGTCGTGATATATAAAGCCACCTTGCCCATCCAACTCAGGAACAGCAAACGGAGAGCCTGTAAAGCTACATGGAGTATCTATATATATAATTACACAACTTCCGCAACTTAGCCATCGGCAGCAGCCAAAGAGGCAGCAGCCATCAGCGGCGCAGCAGCTGCATACGAAGCCATCTCCGCCATCTACCGACGGAACGGCAAATTATTAAGAGTAGCAGCCAAGCCCCGCTGAGATAGTAGCTGCGCTCGGAAGGCAACGGCCAGCAGCGCGAACATACGATGCCATCTACCGACCGAACGGCAAATTAAATGAGGCGGGGGAAGGGGAGGGGGGGGCATATGGGCGCAGAGGGGGGGGGCGGCCAGCGAGCCGCCGCGGAATCAGCGGGGAATGGAGGGGAAGGGAGGGGGAAGGGGGAGGGGAGCGAGACGATGCGGCATGAGTGAGCGAAGCGAGCGACTCCGCTAGTTTATGATAATATTATTGCGTGTTCCATCTCATGCCTTGGGTCGCGACCCCATGTGGCCAATTGTGGAGCAACTGGTCGTATCTTTTTCTGGGCTAACCTAGGTTAAAAATGCATTGTATAAGTTTTAACCTTTAATTGGTGCGAAAAATATCATTCGTGGTACGATTGGTCCGAGCATGAAGTCTGCGAGCAACAGCGTTTAGCGATCTTGAACCCGGGAAGTAGATAGCTTCTTCAAGCCTTCTTCAAGCAAAGATTGCAGTATATCACAGATCTTGCCTCCTAGCTCAATGCCTATTCACGTGTACGCCGGAAGTTGACGCCAGCATTGCTTTGGCAAAATAAGATTGTGGCGATTATGAATCAACGGATCTGGAACCAGGAAGCGAATTTCATAGCTTTTCTGCTAGACGACATTAGACAAGGGATGGAATATGAAGCGACCATAACAGCATGGACACTCCCATGCCCTGTGACATGTACGATGCAACCATTAGGGGTTTGAATAACATCTCTGTAATGTGTGGTGCAGTGGCAACCCGGACCACTGCACTGTGACTGAGGTTGGCTCTCATGACCAAGTTTTGGTCATTAGCGCCAACCTCAGTCACAGTGCAGTGGTCCGGGTTGCCACTGCACCACACATTACAGAGATGTTATTCAAACCCCTAATCTAAATCTTGTCATACATCTGTACCTCCTGCAAAAATTGAAAAACACCGGACAGGAGGGCAGACTTATCGCCCAACTGACGCGCAATGTCATGCGGAAGATGGAACCGACGACGAACACCATCTAGATGGCGACAATCAACAAGTAAGTGCCGGACCGTAAGTGGCCGACGACACCAAGAACATTGGCAACCATTGGCTCATGTCCAGACTGAACAACAAAATAGTTTCATATGGCCATGCGGAAGAACTGTTAACTTGCAGAGCTTGATGTGCTGTTCATTAATACTATAACAACTACATATAAAATGTATGTGTCGCCCGGTGTCGGCAATTCTGCCTGTTAGCGCTGCTGCACGATAACAATGTATGGCTAACTAGATAGTTAATTTTGCTGTGTGCAAAGTTAAATTGGAAATTAGCAAAATTTACTCGAAACTGCTGGTAAAAGTAACTGGCAACAGGGATTTGTAAGAAATGTTAGAAGGATCGTGGGCTTGTGATGCTGTAAGATTTTGTTCGTTAAATTCAGGCATGAGTTGGATAGATAAAACTGTTGGGATTTGGAAGTCTACACATCCAGTGGATGTGACCGGATGCTTGTAGATATCTAAAGCCCAACACTGGGCTATACGTCTGACGTTTCAGCTTTGAATTGTTAATCTATCTGCAATTTTTCCCATACAACGTTTTTTAGTGTTATGCATTAATGAAGCAAATGTAGTTTGATCAAAAACCAATTGCATCAGCATTACGAATATTTAAAATCACAGACTGAATCCGTTTTTACCAAATATTTAAGTTGATGGCGAAATCTTTTGTAACAAGCAATTATTTCACCCGAGCGAAACCGATTAAGTGCTTAAATAAAATAATCAACAGAACCGACTAGAAATTCTGTTATTTTTGGTGAACCCCTGTTTCAATACAAGTGCCCGATTCTATACAAATGCCCGATTCTATACAAGTGCCCGATTTTATACAAATACCCGATTCGATACAAGTGCTCGATTCGATACAAGTGCCCGAACTACGAGGAGTCAACTCGCCACATGCTAAGTATATTCTTCGTATGTAATTGGTTTCAGTGTTTTCAGTTTCTCTCCTAAATAAATTGCGTGAAGTTTCTGTTATTATACGGACAACGAATTTCGATTGTTTAAATTTCGAATGAAATTCTGCATCAGTTTTTCTTTTTTCTTCCTTCCTTTCTTCCTTTAAAAAGATTGATCTTGTCGGAATCGTGTTGGCCGTCGTACTGCGTGGGCATGAACACACGTCCACGGCACAATATGTCAGCAGGATTGGATACGTGTGTGTTTGTGTGTGCCTTGGTACCTTACTTTTCTGCCCATTCATTTGGGGCTTGCCAAGAGGCATGTTGCCATTATCACACGTTCCAGTTCGGTCACCGCCAAATCCAATTTCTGCCAGGACGGCTTTTCAACTGCGGTGAAAAATCGCCCTATATCCTGGTTGACAGGTTCAAGACAAACAAAAAGTCAGTGTTACCAGAGTGGGGGAAAGGAAAACCAGTAGACTGAGATTCGGTTTTACATATTCATGGATATGGAACAGTGAAAGTAAATTTGCGTCCAAGGAATAATGTAAAAACAAATGGATTTGTGATGACTCTGTTACACCATCTAACGTTGAATTCTTATGACGCAAAGGCTTTCTAGCTGACGCAATAAGGCCTGTTTGCATCAACTTCGGTTTACATTAAAATGTAATTACAGTGAAAATAAAATTAAACCAATTTACAGACTGAATAGCCGAAGTGAAAAATGATTTTGATAGTGCCGTCCCTCATTTTGAATCGACGATCAGGATTTGCACACTGATGAGTCCAAAGCAGATTGGTCCAAATTTATCGAAAGTATCGTTGTAATCTGGTTTACCGTACAAGAGAAATCATGATAGAAAATACCCAAAAATATATATTTACCAGGCAAACAATATGAATAATGTTAATGTTTTTGGCATAATTTTTTTTTATTTGTTGACCCAAAAATTCAGTCTACATCTTTTGGACCAGAAGGTTAGGAGATGCGAATCCGGGTACCCATGTAGCTTTTCTTCTGATAGCCCCAGAGGATGGGAGGTTATTCTCTACCATTAATCCACTTGCACTCCACCATAGTTTACCTGTTAACACCCTTTGAAAAACTGGAGGAAGCAGTTAACTCCAGAAATATGTCTTGGACAACGAGCCTCAGTGTCAGTAATGTTGACTGAATTTGGCCACTATCCTTTTCTGTTGAGCAAGCACCACAGTTTAGGCAAACACCCCAAAAGTCATGCTGTATTGCTCTTTTGACTATACAGTCATCGAGATTGTACTTCGTGCAGTACTTTTGTTAAATCAGAAACAAATGATATCCTGAGAACAAACTATTATTGCCATGCTTTGCTATATCAGCCCAATTCAGTTATTACTAAATGCTGAAATATGTCTGATGTTGTCGACTTCCCATTAAGGTTCACTTATGATTGCAAGAGTTAGTTATGCACAATGTTAACACGAAAATACTATGGGGAAAAGGCTAAAATAATGAAACTCAAATTTCAACTATACAGGGTGAGTCAAAAGTATCGACCCAGTGGATTTGGCAGCCGCATGATTTGGTTTAGCCATCAAACAACCATCGATCGTTGGTCACCACGGAGGGGGGGGGGGCTTTTTTGAAAACGATCGTTGCCCCCCACCCTGCACCCCTTAAATAAATTTTCCACTTCCGGTTCCTTTAGGAATAGGGCATAGGTCCCAATTTGAGATATGTGCGGGCAGTTAATTCATGGTGAATGCAGAAAAACAGCATGTAAATTGGTCCACAACAGCACGAGCTATGACCAAAACAAATTAGTACAAATGTTGGCTTTGTTGCATTGTGTGAATTGGTTGATTGCATGTAATTATTACAGTAGAGAATAGCAAAAGTAACGAAATTGGTAAGGGTTCGGCTAGCACATGTTTGTAGCACAAGTAGCACACTGGCATTCGGCCTAAAGGAACCGGAAGTGGAAGCTTTATTTGACGATGGGGCGGAGGGGGGGGGGTGAGGGCAGCCCTGCGTGTTCTCAATACGTAGTGCCCTAACAAAAGGACTTCAGTCTTTCTCACTGATTCCCGGGAAGGGAACTACCATTCACTAGTTGACTTAGTATGTTTATATGGCAGACAGCACATTTGTCGAAACATGTTTTCGAACCTCCACATTTGGTTGAAGGTCGAACACTAGTTTGTTACACGTGTTACAATCCTGTGCTAGTTGAATCCTTATCAGTTTCGTTAAGTCTGTTCTCAACTGTAATAATTACATGCAATCAACCAATTCACGTAACTGCTCATGATATTATTTTATGCAATAAAGCCAAAATTTCTACTAATTTCTTTGTTCATACATCGTGCTGTTGTGGACAGATTACATGCTGTTTTCTGCATTCACCATGAATTAACTGCCTGCACATATCTCAAATTGGGACTCATACCCTATTCCTAAAGGAATCGGAAGTGGAAAATTTATTTAAGGGGTGCAGGGTGGGGGGCCCCCCTTGATGATCTCAAAACGTGGTCCCCTCCGCGGTGACCAACGACCGATGGTTGTTTGGTGGCTAAACCAAATCATTTGGCTGCCAAATCCACTGGATCGATACTTTCGACTCACCCTGTATAAAAAACTTTCAAGATGTTGAAATTGCAACAGTAAGCTAGTAGCAAGAATTTATAGGGTTTGGGAGGAGAATTTGTAACTCTAAAAAGTCCCTATTGAAACTCGTTAGATTCGACCCTATTAGTTCCAACCGAGTTTTCAGAGGGCACCACGTGTTCCATCTGGTAATTTTTTGCTCATTTTTCAGCCCAAATCTAAAGTAAACTAAATTACACCTAAGCTAGGCTAAATAATAATTAAATACAAGCTAGTTTCGTTTAGTTTAATTTAATTTTAGGCTAAAAAATGAGTAGAAATTCCCACATTAAAGACATGGCGCCCTCTGTAAACTAAGACCGAACTATTACAAATGTATCTAAGACTTTTCAGTATAGGGTGTCAGTCACAAATTCTCCTTCCCAACCCTATAAATTCTTGCTAGTAGTAATGTGTGATCAATGAAACTTAACATCCTACGTTTTGTTACTAAAGGTAACGTATTCTGGATTTTTGCCTGTGTTGAACAATCTCCTGTAACCGGCATTGAACCTTGTTCCAATTGTCCTTTTCATCTACAACAGCATAACTTGTGTTGAATTCTACTCGTCACGTCACATACTATATAAATGTTAAAATGCCATAAGGGTGGCACGAATGCAGTGTAGAGGGTGCTTTTTTTTCTTTTTTTGGAGCTTGGGTACGAACCTAACGGAATAAATTTCAAGTTAGTGAATGCTTAGAGATTTTATTGTTATATTGAATGTTCCTCTGCATTGTGAATGGCTCTCTACGTCGAGGAATATCCCTCAGCAGTAAGGAAAGATTGTACACTTTAAAAAATGCTTCACCACATAAAGGCATTTTCACCTTCATCGAGAAAGATGTCCCTATGTATCGAGGAATATCCGTCCACATCGAGGATTTTGTTGTTGCAAAATAAGGATTTAAGTTTTTTGAAGTGAAACGGCTCTTTTTAAGTGTTAATACGCTTATATTCTATTTATTAGTGCTTAATAATTCAATTGCTTTTATTTGATACCTGGCTTCAGAACCACCTATCCGTATTTTTGCATCTGGTTGATAAAGTATAGATCACGTTTTCCCATTTAGGCCTGGGACCTTGGTTACATCAATGTTAATGTATGAGCTATGAACTTATAGTTCTTCTTCATCTTTTTTGCAAAGTTGTTAGACGCATTTTGTATTTTAAAGTGAACATGCACAGCAGAAATAGGCTATGAATTGTGAATTAATGCAGCAGTTAGCAACTTTGGTTATTATTATAGACGGTGAACGTTTACGGTACTCTTGGCCGGGAAAGAGGCAATCGTGTGTCTACTTACGTTGACCTCAATATACAATTCTTGAAACATAAATTCAAAATTACTGTTTCGCAAAAGAGTACTACTGACTTCATGCTGAATTAAATTCTGAAATTTTTGACAAGTTCACATGGCACATCAACCTTCGGTATACTTGTTTCACGATTAAATCAATTCGTCAAACCACTGCACAACCAACACTTTGCGAACTGATCGTTGTCTACTTTGTTCATTCCGTCTCTGTTTAATATGTCCCTATAAGTTAAGGAGACATGGTAACTCTTATTACTCCACATTCTTCCAGACTGCGTTCAAATATGTCCTGGTTCATATGTTTATAACTCAGTTTTAAAAGAACAAATGAGTTGGATGAAAGCAAGGGAGGTGCCTACACCTTCTGCCGGAATTTGAGGTGATGGCAGATCGTTAGCTGGAACCTGTAATCAAGAGCGAAATGGGGAAAGAAGCCCTAATTATCGGTATCTGGGAGAATCCAGGCGTGCCTTGTGCTCCCCAGAGACAGGGTGGACTCGTTGCTGAGGAGCAAACACACAGGCGGAACAGTGGTGGCAGCATGTTCGGTGAATGACAGAGTGCCAGCTGCTAAATCAATACGACCCACCCCAATGCACTTAAAGCTTTTTTTCTTCCGCTTGTTTGTTCGAAACTTTTTCCTTTTTTTGTTTGTTTTTTTGTTTTGTTCCGTTCAATTACTTCCTTCATTTTCATTAAGCCGTTGTTTCGTTGATGACAGGCAGGCGGAGCTACGCAGTCGTAGAATCATTCCAGTGCATTTGGGACAGACAAAAAATTTGTCTCCCGAATGCCTTTGTTCCCCAAAAAAATCTGAAGTTCGTCTCAGTTTGCATCCTAATGACTTGCGGAAGAAGAAAGTCATTTTCTTATCTGAAGTAACCTGGTCAATTTAGTAGACAAAGAAGCTTTTGTCTGTCTGAACCTGTAGACAAAGAAACGACCAAACGATTGGCTTGGGAACTGCCCAACGAGACGTGGAAATATGCACTATTAGAACAAATCACGAGACAAATCACTTACAAGTGATTTGCAAAGTTCATTCAGCATTTCATTGTGTGTTCTTCACTGTGATTTTTTTGCAATTTTTGGTGCACTAGCATTTGCTGCGTGCTGAGCAAACGGGATGAAGGTGTGCGGTGGTTAGGTGACTCAAATGGTAAATTTGTTTTGTATTTGCCAATACCACTTTAGACAGGTTTGAATTACAAATACATTGTCCATTGTACATACGACATAGTGGTATACAATTAGAAATAGAATTTATTTTATTTAGTCATGTGTGTCATTGCCATCTACGAGAGTTAAGCGAATTTGCGCACAACAATGTGATGGTCCATTACGATCTCAAATAAACGAGTTCAAAGATACAAAACGGTACGTTACCACCACCACTGTCTCCACACGGAGAGGCCGCGAGGTAGGATCAAAACTATTATGACTATTCTTCCTTCCTGCCTACAAGACGTGGCATATATAATGTCACTACAAGGATATACACTTGTCTTCGAAAAAGTATCTCTAGTTACGAGTAAAGTGAAGTACAGGCAACACTATAGGGTAGTGACACAACGTAGTATTATTGTGTATAACTCTATGCTGGAGCCAGTTACTGGGATAGCTGCAAGGGTCACTGGAGGGGGAAGACAATGATGTTAGAGTGGATTTCTTAGGCATATAACGCGGGATTGTTGTCGATTTGTTGGCAGATGCTGACATTTTTAAGCAAGTGGAATCTTTATTTTCTGATTACAACCGATTACAACCTCGCAGCGTAAGGGATTGGAGAAAACAACCTTTTTTTAAGCCTACGAAATCCGCTCTCAAAGCACTATCTTGACTAGAAGTGCCGTTGTTTAACCCTCCATTTTAATCTAGTGCCCCTTGCAGCTATCTATCTTGTAGTCAATATGACGTCCTTGACGCTGCTCCATAAAGCAGTGACATTTGCCGCCATATTGGCACCAGTATGGGTTTTGGAGGGCATAACTACAAGGTGCACTACATAAAAATGGAGGGAAAAACAACGGAAGAGCGGATTTCTTAGGCTTAAAATAACGTTGTTTTCTCCAACAACAAAAATCGCGTGTTTTAGGTCTAAGAAATCACTCTTAATAGCATCGGCTTCAGTATGACGCCCTTCTGTTTCTCTCTGCAGTGCCCCTTGCAGCTAACCCATTAAGGCTCCAGCATAGAGTTATATACAATAATACTACGTCGTGTCACTGCTCTATAGAAGGATGTGAGACAGCTCACATGTTACCATTAATAAGAGTCAAAATACTGCCATAACATGACGAGGCTTAGCTACAAAAATGCAACATGGTGGAACCTTAGAGCAATATACTCACTTCGTTGGTGGAGCTGGTGAAGAAATGTTGCTGTATTTTTAGCACGAGTGAAGAAATTGGGTAGAGTATTATTTGGATAACTGAGCAAAAAACGGCTTCACCGTTTAGAAAAAAAAACAAAACATTAGAGCTCGTATCCCCATACTCACAGCCGTGAAGGTACACGAATAAAAACGGATTAGAGTTAACTGGAACGCAACGAACTATAATTTGAACTCCAATCTAGGGAACCAGGACTGTTTTTGATCAATGGTTATGTCAGAAAGAAAGCCCAGTTTATGTTTAAAAGTTTACTGTTTCGGTGTTTGGGCATACACGCATAATTTGTGTATTATACAGACTTTTTTTTTAAATATTTGTCTGTGTTTGTTGTTTCATATATTAAGTCTGTTTCGTGTGAGTGGGTAAAGTGTATTTTGAGTGCATTTATAATTTGTGAAACAAGCAGACTCCTACTTAAGGCAATTTTTTTACCTGCGTTTGTGTTTGAAGGTCTTTTGAGGTGGTTATTTCTAGTTCGTATGAGTAATTACGTGTTCATTTTGTGTATGCATTTTTACCTTTCAATTTTGTAGCGTTTTGCTGTTTATGGTGTCTATTTTGTGTGTGTTTGTGGGTTTGCGTTTTGCGAATTGGAGTTCAAATTATAGTTCGTTGCGCTCGAGTGAACTCTTATCCGTTTTTATTCGTGTACCTTCACGGCTGAGAGTATGGGGATACGAGCTCTAATGTTTTTTTTCTTTCTAAACGATGAAGCCGTTTTTTGCTCAGTTAATTTGTTGGCTTTTTTCGCTTCCATTTTATTGTAATTGCTACGGTCTGGTCTATCATGTGTCCACTGTCCACCGATTTTTGTTTTCGAAAAAACGGAACATTAGAATTGCATATTTATGTTCAGGTTCCACCGAAGGTTTATCCCATGCTTATTATTTGATGGCAACACATTAGCTTGTTTCTAGATTTATCATGCGTCATCTCGATGAGTAATTGACTCTGGATTCTTACAGTATCATGGCAAACAATCGCGGAAACAATTCAACTGGCTCCCCGAAGCCCGCATTGAAAAAGTAAATAAGTCACTTAGTTATGTCGGCCGTCCAATTTTGAGGACAGAGGCCTCAAAATTTGAGACTTCGTTCCCTACGGTTTAAAACTTGAAGATTTAAGGAAAAATCAAGACCATTTAATTTTGGTTCTCCACAACTAGCTAGCTAACTCAAACAACAACAATGGTAGTTTCCCGGCACCCAACCATTGTTGCATCCTGTTCGAGTGAGCTATAGTCCGATATTATGCTCCTCGCCTATTGTAACCCCATTGTTACATGTTGCAGCAGTGTAACATTTTAACATTGTTAGCTCCGCGACCTCCTCCTCCCTCCGCACTTCTCCTTGTCGTCTCCTCCCTTCTTGGCACTGTTTCAGGTCTGTAGTGTGACCTCGCTATGCAGTACTGTAGTGTTGTTCCGTGCTGGTAAGCTGGTTTGCTTTGTATGAAGTTAGATGCAGGATCCATGGCCTTGGACCAATTCCCTGCGTAAATAAAATTCAATTCAATTCAATTCCTCCTCCTGTCCAATTTTCTGAAATTCTCGTGTGCAAACGAACTCTATGTACACGGCCTGCCGGCCGTATAAATTACGTTGTACAGGAGTTATCAGCACAATAATTGCATTGGAGGGATTAAGTAATGGTTATAGCATGGATTTTGCAACAATGGGCCGGTATAAGTGATTTAATGCACACTTTTGGTGAAGCGACGTACGATTAGCTGTGGAATCGTCCGAGGGGGCGAAGCCAAAGAGGATGTTGCACAGCTCCGAGGACGTCGCTTCACCAAAAGTGTGCATTAAATCACTTATACCGGCCCATTGTTGCAAAATCCATGTTATAATTGTTTTATTACCATACTTTACATCGCTTTGACAGAGTTATTTAATGATTTGTCTGCATGTATTACACCATTAGGGAGCGCTCATAAATTACGTAACGCTTTGTTCTAGCAATTTAGACCCCCCCCCCTCCCTCCTTGTAACGCCGCTGTAACCCCTCCCCCCGAGAAATTACGTAACGCCCCTCTCCCCACCCCCACCCCAAAATAAAAAAAAAATCGAACTGTATATTTTTTTTATGAATTCGTTTTAGTAAGCTGTACATAGTACCAACGGTTGTAAGGACCAGAAAAAAAATTAGTTCCGAGGGGTAGAAAGGCCCGAAAAAAAATTAAGTCTTAAAAAACAGAAGTCAGAAAAATAATTTAGCTATAAGAATTTACATAAAATAGTGAAAAAGAAATAAGCGAAAAATAAATTTGCGAAAAGTAATTTGTTACATAGTGTGTCACCATATCCCCCCTCATACAGGATGGTTACATGTTTGGTGAACAACCTCCTCCCCCCCCCCCGG
>JAHWFP010248734.1:57335-68941 GCA_023313725.1 Lithobius niger
CCCCCCCCCCCCGATTTATGAACACTCCTTTAGCGCCGCTTTGAGCATACTTTGGAAGAGTGTATTCTTTGAAATCATTAGGGTTGCACGAGATTTGCTCATTTTTAAGAGTAGATGTTGGTGTGAAGTAAGGCAGTCGCTGGTGATGGTGGAGGGGGTGAGGGGAGTTACAAAATGTCGTTGGATTTGGGCATGGTGGCCATTAGTAATTATTAGTGATGATCGTACATAACACTGTTTCACTTTGAATCAACTATTTCGTCTCGGTTTCCAATTTGAAGGAAATCGGACCATGGTAAGCCTAATTTCGAAATGGTGGCCATCATAGATTAATAACGACGATGGTACATTCATTGTATCATTTGATATAAAGTAATAGCTGGGTCGCTTATGTGCTTAATCTGAAAGAAATCGGAATTTTGCCAGATGCAGACGTAGATTAGAAACGCAGTTATAGCACTACAGAGATTGTAGGAGCGCAAGAAAAAGCAAGAATTGACCTTGAAACTTTAGTTTTCTTATCACATCAACAAAAGTGAGCGCTATAAGTGTGCGGTATAAGTGTGCGGTTTAGTATGCGGTATAAGTATGCAGTATAAGTCACCCACCTTTGTTGCAACCCACCTTTGTTGGAAGTGGCTAGGTTACGGGATTTAGAATGCACACTTACAACAATAAAAACGGCAAAAGTATGGTAATAACAATACATAAACAATGGAGCAAAGAGACGACTGCAAAGGTATAGGGTGGTAATAATTAACAAGGAGATGCTTCGGCCGAAGAACAATGGCAGAGGTTAACATTAACCATTGTTACATGCTGAGAGTATTCACAGTCAAGTGATTGTTATCACAAAGAGTGGCAATAATCTACATCATTAAAATCATATGTGCGTGCGTGCGTGCGTGTTTGTACCTCTACTCCTCCGGAACCAAAGCACCTATAAAGATGGGAGTAGGACCAAACGAAATATAATTAAATTTCGCTTTTAATAGGCCTATTTTCATCGCTGTAACTTGATATTATCACCCTCAAATATGCGAAAGAACCTGAAAAACTAACGTTCAACGTTTTTTAAACCCTCATGATGTTTGTTCATGGCGTCATAGTTTGTTCATGAAAACCTCCTCGAGCAAAGAGAGTTGATCTTGAGAAGGATGCACGGGTGACGTAATATCTGACGTTCTGCAGATGTTTCTCCAAGTAAGGGATCATCGGAAAATGAAGTAATAAGACGCCCATGGACGTAAAGAACAATATTCTTAAAATAAATAAAACAAGAAAACTCATATAAAGTGATGTGTAGTTCACAAATTACACAAATTACAAGTCATGTGTGGTTCTTGGTGGTTACAGTGATACAGACACATGTCTGAGGAAATATTTGCGCTGATTGAGTGAGCGAAGCGAACGAAAATCAGCTTTTGTCATCAGAGATAGCGCTTTTCTGATAAATTGCTTGATCATTTGCTTGAGTACTTGAACGTAAAAAAATAATATTGTCCTTCTCTCGAGATAACCGATATCGACATTCTTATAATTTGCTTGATCGTTTTTTATGTGGAAGGTCTGTCTGTATCATGAAGGCCTCTCCAGACAGAAGAGAATTTCATGCGAAGCTGTGCGTAACTACGTGCCTACAAGGTCAACATTGCAGCAATCGTGTGGTTGGTGTTGCGTTAAGGACGAATATTGAAGTCTTTTTTACACCATACTGCGTCGGCGTGCAGCCGCGAGCAGCCAGTCTGGTTATTGCTTTAGTGTTCCAGCAAGAAATCACCTCGAGCGTAGCGAGACGACGTGGAATGAGCGAGCGACTCCGCTATACGCATTAAATGCAATAAAGCTACTTAAAGTATAGGGGATAAAAGAACATGAGGGGCATAAAGTTGAACAGTGAGGAGGTACAAGGTAGGCTGTGACACACACATTGATAAAATAATTCAAAAATTAAGGAGAACGATACCGACATTGTATAATTTAAGGGATAGACTAAACCCAAAAAATAAGAAAATGATTTTTGATTCACTTATGATGTCAAATATAAATTATGGGCTTATGAACGTTTAGTATTATTGGACAAATAAACCAATTGAAGTACTCTTCAAAGACAAAGAAAACATAGTAATGAGATTTATCATGAATTAGAAATAATAAATATTGAAACAACTTTAAATCGGAAATCGCGATGTCTCCTCGACTTACTTTCCTCAACTTGATAAAATCTACCACTTTACCAAATTTCAAGCTTTTATCACCAAAAATACAGATTTTGACAATTTTACACGGGGGAGTAGGGGGAAGAGGGCGAGGGCTCCCCCAAGGCCGAAATCGCGATGTCTCCTCGACTCAATTTACTCACCTTAGTACAAACTACCACCGTATCGAGTTTCATGGTTTTATCACAAAATGCAGGTTTAGGCCGATTTCAGCACCTTACTGCCTGCACTAATAGCTCAGGCAGCAATCGGTTGGTGCACTAAAAATGCCACTACAACAAAATGCCATCCACTCCCTTCAAAAATGGCACATGTCGAAATTGGTACCAAAAAGTACGACAAAAAATATGAAATCTATTAAATAATCATTCCATCGTAAAGGAATTTGTGAGTAGTAGCGGTTTTTGATATTATAAGTATCCGCAGCAAACGCGTTAGCAGAAGCGAGTCAGGCATGCACGTAACTATGCAGCGAAGATAAAGAGCTTGACGGAAAATTACATTTAAATTGCTTTTATTTCTTTCGCTATAGAATAAACGCAAATTAGCCATGCTATGCTGAGCTCAGTTGAGGGAGTAGGGTTGAATGGATGTGTTGCTAATGTCTATGTGTGCTAGTGAGTCTATGCACAATCTAAGATGTCACCAAATGGAACACGCCCGACAAGATGGATTTCCCTTGAAAACAGTTTATATTAAGTCTAGACGAACATCGAATTTTGTCTTTGATTACGTACACCGGCTGTCAATTAAAGGAGAGCAAAGCTTCTGCGTTGGTGAAATGCTAGATTACAGAGTTCTTGTTGGATCTCGTTTTTCACTTTACGTTCCTTGGAAGTTTTTGAGATTTCTGAGTCAAAGTTTTTGAATTGTTTTTCAAAAATGGAGTGCAAGTTTTGAAAGTATAAATTTAACTTTACTAGCCTTGAGTAGACAATACTCCATAATTCCGCACCTCAGACATCTGGGTCCTTCAACCAAGTGTGTCTACGCAGAAGGACATAACAAGAAGTTTCATTAGTTGTTTGGGTGGCCTTACATTTTTGTTTAAATCTCTGAAGTCCTCACTAAGGAAAAAGCTCGGGTTGCACCTTGACCTTGTCTTGACTAAGCCCCAGCCAATCCACACTGTGGACGGGCCAGACACCGTATCTGCAAGGCCTGATTGAACTCAGGACTTAAGATTCCGACACCATGTTCTAGTGTGTAAAGGCATGGTACTGAGGCCTGTTCTTTATAGAACAGTTTTGACACTGTGACTGCTAACGTGCAATACCGAGATAGAGGGAAAGAAAGAGGGAAATGAGAGGGAGTGGAGAAAGGGAGAACGTCAGAGCCGAGCATGTTCTAAAATTTAACTAAAGCCCAGACCCTGGCCATGGTGTCGGGATTCAGTGTGAAAGGGGTAGGGAAGTTTTGGTGTTAGGTTTTCGTATTGCAAAACCGTGCTTTTGCCAGTGGGCATAAGTTGGGTACCAAACACCTAACATAGTGTTCGAGGTTCAACATGGAAAGAGTTTAAAGGCAACGCCACACCCTCAACATCACCGTGTACTTTTGCATCCCCGTCTCCGTCAAAGCAATGCTGCAGATTGAAGACCCATGCATCACCAAATTCGCTTACGAATGCTTATCAACTTGCTGATCCCCCGTTATGTTCCCACTAGCCCCAAGTAAAAGGAATCTAATTGTCCAAATGGAAAGTGATGCAGATACGCATTGAATTGGGGTCATTCTTTGGCACTAAAAGCAATTTGTGCTCATACTTATAGTTATTTACATTTATTTTTAAAAATATTCTTTTCAACTTTAGATAGTTTTTGAAGGTGGTATTGCAACCGCCATGTTTGCCTCAAGTGCTAAGAGAGAAAGACAATTGTGGCACTCATCATTTTGATTGGCTGATGGACAGCTCCATGCACCCGTGAAAACAGGAATATGACATTTTTCAGAACGAGTCGGACACGCAGCGGAAGCTCTGCATTGTGCCTGCAGGCTGCATTTGACACATCGGACGACAGACATGACAGACAAAACGATGAAGATGCATAAAGGCCATTCCACACCAAAACGTCCTCACAGCCAATGTGCGTCTCCAACTCCAGCAAAGCAACGCTACAAAATGCTATGTCTAAGCCTTTTGTGAAACCAGTTACAGTGATCCGATCAAACTTTAAATCGCGCTTAGACGCAATTACACCTGTCCTCTACGAGATCCAGGAATCGTTGACGGAGACCGTATCGAGATTTCAAGTTTTTCCTTGGGCTAGTGGTAAACTAGGCTTGGACACAAATCACTCAAACTAGCTTCATATTGTATTACCTTGAGTGAGAGATGCCACATGACGCACTATTTTGGGGTAGTTTTTTGTATTCCCTCATTGCCCTGCGGCAGAACTTACCCCTGCGCATTTGTGCAAGGAAAAATGTGCTTAGCCCGGCAGTAAGATTTAAGGGAGCAGGGATAGTTTACAGAAATCAGGCTTAGACAAAGCAAAACGGAGACCCATGCCACACCTGACCACTTACGAACACTTTTCTGCTTGCTGACCCTTTATTCCCACCTCCCCAGGTAAAAGGAATGTAATCGTCCAAATGGAAAACTGTCTAGGTCCGCATTAAATTGGGTTCATTCTTGCCACTAAAAACGTGTTGTGCAAGTGCTTGTTTTTCTACTAGTTATTTACACTTATATTTTTAATTATTCTTTTCAAATTTAGATAGTTGTCAATGGTCATGTTTGCAGTCGCCATCGTTACCTCAAGCGCCAAGAAAGCGACGAGTGTGGCATTCAGCAATCTGAGTGGCTGATGAACAACTATCCGCATTTGTCAAACGGGAGAATGTGACATTTTTCAGACAGGCAGCGGAGTTTCTGCGCTGTGCCTGCATACTTGCATTTGACGCATTGGACGCCAGACATGACCGATGAAGTTTTCTTACGGCTATGCCACACCGCATGGGGCAGCATGGTCCTACAGCATCTTCATTGTAGTAGCGATCCTTCAACGTAAACAACTTCCACTTCAGCGTAAACATGCAATGATGCACCAACCAACGTGTTTACCATACTTGTCGATTTTTTTTTCCAATGCCTGCATTCTGAACCACCTTTGTTCCATTTCCTTGCACTAGTTCTTTTTCTTAGGGATTATTGGATTCGCTCGTAATCTCCTACACAAAGACGGCAGTTTGAAGACTGGAGAAGAAAAGGAGAGAATGGAATGCAGGAAGGGATGGTCCAGACCCATTACGCTTTGAGGTTTTAAGCTGGATTAAAGTCGCGTGGCGCATGCTGTAAAGTAAAAGTTCTTTCGGAGCTCTGGTCAACAACAATGGTGGTCCATCGTCAGCAATTTTCGCTAAGTTTGCCAAGTACTTTAAAATCATCCTTTTCTGTAGAATCTTCAGAGTAACTGAATGACTGATGACCTAGAATAAAGCATGTTGTCTGAAGCAAAAAAAAATAACTCGTTGATGAATACTGATTGATGATAATGAACATGTTGATGTTGATAACAGAAGCAATTCACACTAACAGCATAAAATATATTACATTTCTTTGCTATAAAATGATTTACAGTAAACGGTTTTCGAAGTGGTTCACTCATATCACAAATGCTGTCAAAGTGCCATACTTTGTTAAATCAATGTTTCATACCACGGAACACTCGTTAACGAAAAACTTTTGTGGGCAGATTTTAAGAATCATATTGATTTGGTCATTTGATGTTATTTAGTCCCTATTTCATGTCTGCTACCAAAACGGTAAGAATTTCAATAGATTCATAATAATGTTGAAAGAATCACGTACAGTACCTTGATACGAGTGTACAGTACTTTTCAACAGTTCTGGATAAGGTTCCAATTTTGGTAAAAATTCACTGTGTAGCCATATACAGTGAATTGAAATACAGTTGGAATATGCAACCCCGGTCTGGTCCCCCTCCCTGTTGAAAGACATTGACTTGTTCCAACCAGTCCATCGACACTTTACAAAGCGTCTCCAGGACATGGGGAATTTACCCTATTCTAAGCGCTTGACTGCCCTCAATCTAGACTCTTTGGAACTGCGCAGACTGAAGACCGATCTCATCTTGACATACCGTATTCCTCATAGCATGCTGGGTACTGACCTTCCTTTTTTCGAGGCCTGCCGGTCACAACTACATGCGGTCATCCCTTCAAGTTAATGCATCTGCAGTTCAAATCGGAATCTCGTAGAGCCTACTTTTCTGCTCGAGTTGTTCCAGCCTGGAACTCACTTTCCAACTTGACCGTCATGAGCACCTCTGTGGCAATTTTCAGACGACAGTGATACTTCACAAATTCGTAAAAAAAGATAAGCATCTCCCCCTCCCCCCGGCTCCATGCAATGCAGGTTTTTTTTAGCTTTTCTGACGCCCTACTTCTGTTTTTCGGCACCACATTTCCTTAGCACAGGGTTGGTGTAAGTGGGTCCAGGTCCCTACCTCCTCCTTACCAATTATTGGTGGTTAAACAGTAATTATACAAGATTTGATCTCATACCCAGCTGGAAACTATGTCACTAACTCACTACCAAGGGACATAAAATGAAGTTTAAAAAAGGATTAAGACAAAATACAGATCTGATCTTCTGACCTTCTGACTGGATAAGATGAAATTAAGGCGTACGCGAATCCATTTGGTGAATCTGGTAGACGATGATGAATTTGTGATTAAAGGTCGTTAGAATGGTTTCTCCGCTTAGTTTTTCTGCTGAGGTAAAATAGATTCACACGTGTATGTAAAAAAAAAAGTATATTACTAATACTTTGTGAGTTTGATGAACACGCATCTATCTACATAACGTTAAGAAAAAGCTGAAAATAAACGAAGGGATGGTGCTACCAGAAGTCTTTAGCTCCTCACACCACAGCCACAATGCTGGGAACGAAATATTGATTTTCTGTCAGTAAGGTGCGTTAGTTTTGGAAATCTGTAGACTCAAAGCAACGTAATATATTACTTTCTAGGCAGGTACACATACGTGACTTCTTCCGTACACACTTTCTATCCGTTCGAGTAATTCGATTGGTGAGATGCAAACATGCGGTAGTTTCGTGACAAACATCATTAATTGCTAAAGATCACTGTTATTGATTCCACCGTTGGTGCAGTATGTGCGCTTGTATGCTGAATATAGGACAAGGATCCTATAACATTGAACAAGATTCTGCCCAAGTATCCCAATAAAAATAATTTTGTTCAGGTGGATCGCAAAGGGACTTTACCGCTCGAATTTCATTCCCACCTCACCGCATAAGGAATTAATGTAATTGCCCGAATGGAAAACTGTGTAGCTATGCAAGCACGTATTGAATTGGGGGTCATTCTGGCCAATGTCGGATTTAGACTGGCTTTCACACTACTAAATTCGTCTCGCCTGGGCGCGTGCCAGCCCAGACCAGCTCGTTTTAGATTTCACACTTGAATGTTATTAGCGGCCATGTTTGCTCATCTAGCTGGAGGATTGAGTGGTGAAGTCCTTTCCCCACAACAAAGGATTGCATAGAGGAGCAGTATAGTGCATTCTATTAGCTCACAATACTGAAAGAATATTGCTTTTCTGGTTACCAACCTGAAATTTGGCACACATGTTAACAAATATATGAAATACACATGTTTCATTTCAGTGGGCAAGAAATTATAAAACTTTCGACCCAGATAGTAACTGCACTTGAAGGGTTTCCTTATCAACTTTAGGTTGTGTACGATGTATAAACAGGGTTCGTTCCTGGTATGGTAATCAGTGGGCATGTTGAAAGGTGAGCACCGTTTTTTACCCCACTAGGTATAGCTTATGCTCCCCCGAAGTACTTTGTTTTTTTTTTTTTGCCCCCTCGGACGATTCAACACCTCCTTGGACGTGACTCTACCTAAAGTGTGCGTTAAATCGCTTACACTGGCCCATCTTGGCAAATCCATGCTGTAACCATTATTTAAGAAATATTAATGGAACTAGCGACACCCACATTACTATGTTTTAACATATATGAGTCATACCTTTTTGGTATTTGATTGCTGGTTTTTTTTTGTTGTTAGCACATTTTGCTTGAACAATACGTGTTTACTGTATTTGGATTGGTTGTCATGATGATCAGCTATCCCCGCTAATCATGATGGGGTGGATAGCTCAGCGTAAGCCAAAGAGATTACACTAACCACTTTCCTCACTCCGTTGGCGTTGTCTCGCTTCGTTCAAGAAGCTTTAGTGCTCTCACATGCTGACTGATATTTCATGCCCAAAAAACCCTCACCCCTTTCAGTAAGGTTAAGATGACTACGTATTTTGTAAATTTTATATACTAGTGTCGTCGCAGACTTGTAATGCCTATATTCTGCGTCAGTTTGATCTACGCTCGAAGATATTTTTTGTTAAACTCGTAAAAGCTGCCTGACGTTCCACATTAAAATTGATCACGCAAATGATCAGACTGTGTATAGTACGCATTTTTTCCAATGCTTAGTTTGGAGAGGCCTATAAAAATATGGCATATAACGATGCGGCCTATACAAATATGGCTCTGTTCGCATATTGATGTCATTCTAGATTTGTAATGTTATTATTCTCTATCTGCCTGTCAGATATGGCGGGGCCAATGACTTTTTATTCAACATAGTTCATCTTCCAATTTCATTAGTGAAAAAACGATATGGCTGTGACGTACTCAGGGAGTAGACGATTGAAATCAAGAATAATCTTAAAGCCAATTTACTCCTCACTGCATAGCTAGGGGTCTATGCACTGAGAACACATATTAGGCATAAAACACAAGTTTAGGAGCTTGGTCTTATCCTTAGCTGAGTCCAGGGAGACAACCTTTCGAGTTGCCTGCCCCACACCAAGTGGCTTCCCATGGTCCAGACCCTCGTATTTATGCGTGGGCCAGAACAATAGAAGTCGCCTGAGGCATTACGTTGCGTAACCGCTAACAGGTTGGAGCCGGCTCTAACTGGTTTTGAACAATAGAGTAGCCTCGTTCCCGGCTGTTGGCGTTCGGCCAAGTTCCGGTGTAGACGGAAGTTGACAGGATGCCAAGCAGCTCATGTAACTGCAAGGTGCACCGTGTGCGTTCACACAAGGTGCGCCCTGCTATTCATAAATAGCGTGTTACATCTCCCCCCCCCCCTAAGTTTTTGCTTAGGGCAAAGGGAGACCTACCTTATGTATTACTCAGTACCCTCTAAGCCTGCAATAAGGTTTATAAAGTTAGTTCAAGTCATTTATTTTAAACTCATAAAAATAAAAAACTTCACAAAAAGTCCCTCAACTTAATTCCTACTTGGGCCAATTGGGCCAAGTCTCAAGTAAGCTTTCTAGGCTGATAATAAAAATATTCACCATCAAATGCCTCCTGGGATCTAATACTGAAATGCCCAGTCTCAAAAGCTAATTCTTAAAACTATAACACATTGCAATCACATTGCTTCACTCCAGTATGCAAAAGTTCAAATTCGCCATGAATGTTATTTCTTAAAAGTTCGATGGCTTTCACCACATTTCACCGGAAAGTTTTTAACATCTTACATTGAATGGCTTTTCTCCAACACCAGGTAAGTTCCTTTATTTATTTGTTTTTCACATCACTGCACTTGAAGGGTTTTACTCCGGTATGAACTTAATTGTCCTTCTTACACGGATCCTCCTCGACTGATTCCTCCAGATCCATAAGATCCTCAGCGCACAGCAGGAATCGCTCATCCTCCTCACCTTCCGTTGCAGCAGCTAACTCCATGATTCTGTCCTCCAAGACCCCTGACGCCGAACTAGTAGAAGGAATTGCCACATGTTGTCCACATCCATCTTTGGCCTCGGCACCGGTTGTGCCCTCTGTGGACGCCGAATTCACTACCTTGATGAATGGCACACCCCAGGGATTCTCCATGGCTTCTGGAAGATCGTTTTTGGAACTGGTGCTTGACCACCTCCGCCGACGGATGACCTTCTTTACCCAGTTGTAGCTTGTAGTTTTTGAGTTCCTGGCGCCAGTGATCCTCAGATCTGGTTGCAGTGGCACGGGAGAAGAAACACTTCCTTCCTTGGGGTCCTGTCCAGACCTGGGCCCCGACGTGTTGAGTTCTGATGATGGTAGTTTGCGTTGCCTTCTCTGCCGTGCGTGCCCTCTTTGGAGTGTTGCCACCTCTCTCCCTTGACTGGTGTCGTCTCTTGCCATGGCGCCCTCTAGAAGTTGAACGATTTGCCTGGTTGGGTGCTTCTGGAGCAGTAGAGGCTTCCCTTCCTGGTTTTTTTCCTTCTTTTCTAGTGGTGGCCTTGGCTTCCATTTTTTTGGCTTCCCCACGTCTGGTGGCTTTCTGCTGTCTACGTGGTGGCTTTTCTTCTTCACCCTCCTTCTTCTCCTTTCGTTTCGGTGGAGACCCTCTGTACTTCCCATAGCCGGGAGCATCATCGCCACTTGCCGCCATCGTTTTTTCTCTTCAAGTTAGTTTGAAAAAACGTTCTTCTTTCTCTCTGCTTTCCGCCGCCAACCTTTTCTAATGCCTGGCTTCCTGGCGCACACCTCCTGCTTCGAGCTTGCAACGGATGTTGCCTGTAGTACTGCCACTGCAGCGTGTGATTTTGGACCCGGTTTGACCCGGTATTTAAGCCAGGTCAGAGTGCCCTTCTCCCACAGGTCCGCCATCACGTCATTTCCATGCTGTGTTCCTGTGTATCTGACCAGCAGATCCGTTTTTACACAGCCGGAAGTTACGTATGCATCAATCGTCTCCAATTTCCGAATAGCAACAACACTTTTATTTCGACTTCCGATTTGCCACGAGCCGGATTGCAGCAGACTTCAAAAAGTCAGGTAATCGAAATTTTTGTTGTTAACTATACCTTTATTGCAAACAAATTGTAGCGTGTGCGTTTAGAAGTAAAAAAAAAAAGGTTGTGGAGTTTATAAACTTGAGAAAATTTGACCTACGTCCAATTTCCCCACTCCGCCGTTTTTTTTTTTTTCTTAAGATCAGGTGAAATTGGCCATCGCCCTTTTCTCCCGTTCCCTATCCTAAAAAACGCTTTGGATTAAAGGAGAGGGGGAACCACCCCCCCCCCCCCCCCCCCCAAATTTGTTGCAAAAAGGTGGATTTTGGACGAAAATACATTTGAATCGGTATTTGTGCATGAATTCTGTGTCTGACCCCCATGCCGTGATATAGACTGTTCTAGACCATATTTTAGCATAATAATTCCCTGGTCTCTGGTAACATACCATTGCATGGTAATCCGTACCCATCCAGCATTATTACATAAAAATCTTGCGATATTCTTGGTCTGTAGGCTTTAGACCGACCTAGGTGCGTTAACACAGGAAGAAAAAAAAAAACGGAAAATCAGAAATTGTTCGCTCCCCCCCCCCC
>JAHWFP010248735.1:0-22558 GCA_023313725.1 Lithobius niger
AGAGCCACAACCGATATGCCCGTCACTTAATAGGCTCACCCGGGGCATGGACACACGTGGGACAAGCAAGTTAGGGTCATCCGCATACTCCAGCTTGAACACAACTCAACATGCTACCCTTGCGTACCCGTCCATAGCCCGAAGACCAACGGAGCAAGCTACGGTAGGGCCAAGTTGCTAACGTTCAAACGCTTTCTGCAGCACATCACCAGACCCGTTCGCCCACAGTCAACGCATCCCAGGGAACAACAAAAAGCAACAACCACTTCGCCCACCACTCAAGCACTCCCAATCCAAGACGCAGACATGCAAAGCAAGTAAGTTAGGATCGTCCACCTACTCAAGCACAAACACGGCTCGACATGCTACCCTTGCGTACCCGTCCATAGCCCGAAGACCAACGGAGCAAGCTTACGGTAGGGCCAAGCCGCTAACTCTTTCAGCAGGACTCACCAGACTCATAGGCCTGCAGCCAACATCATCTCGAACCAGTTCTGAGCGCAAGAGGGGCAGCCAGACTACTACGCAAGTGAGTCCAGTCTAACACCATTTCTAAGCTCATCAGCTATGCCTAGGATGCTACCCTTGCGTACCCGCCACGCAGCCAGTGTGCCCGAATCATCCGAAGAATCACGGGACAAGCAAAGACCGACAGAGCAAGATTACGGTAGGCCCAGACAAGGCATTGACGGCTCATCCACAGTACAAGACCAGTCTCTTAAATGCATTCGCCGGCGGTCCGTGCACGACACACCCAACCTCTAAGGCCGAAGCCAAAGGATCAAAGGCCCGCCCAAGGATCTATAGCACAAGAGCCGAGACTCCCAAGTCAAGTAATGGAACTGCTGCTTCCAAGCTCGTCTTCAGCCGAATTGCAACCCTTGCCTACCCGTCCATAGCCCGAAGACCGACGGAGCAAGATTGGAAGGAGAAAGGCTGCTTCAAAGCTCGTCAACAGCTACCACTCCCCGAAATGTCATGCCTCCGGCACCCAAGTGCTAACACCTTCCGGCGACATCGTACAGCAAGATCAACAAAGCAGTAGGTAAGTCTCAAGCGCAACTTCTGGATATCGTTCTTTCGTTTTACGCTTTTTTCGGTATCGAGGACGGACAATCTCTCGTACCGAGCGCATTTCACACTGTTTTTCTCCAGGTTTGCCGCACCTCTTCGGCCAAACCCCGCTTTCCATTCAGCTTTCAAGCTCTATTTGCCCATCTTACTTTCATTTATTTCGTACATATGGTCACACGGTATCACAGAACCAAATCATCATACTGAACTCTCTCATCCCCATCACTTATGGGGTTCAGGCACGCTGCGCCGAAGCGCGGTCAGGAACACAGCTGCACGCGACAGCCGCCCTTCCCTAGTGCATGCCTTCGGCAATGTGCGGGACACTGCTCGATGCCGTAATCGGCGCCACAGCGCATTTATCCCTCTGTGGTAGGGAAGAACACAATTTATATTAACCCCCGGTGTTGCTTTCGGGGTTCCCGGGAGTTCCAGCAAGCAATAAATAAAAAGACATGCTGCCTTTCCTCCGGAGAATTCATCGAGTACCAAAGTGTACGTAGAAGATGGAATTTAGGCGAACCCAGGGACTCCTTCCTTTAAAGTACCCGATCTGGCCTGACCTGCCTACACCACCAGTCATGTGCCCGAACCATGCGAACAAGACGTAAACACAGACTGATGATGCTAGCCGACTTCGTGTGCCCTAGCCGAAAAAGTAAACACACTCCGTCATCGTAGCAGCTAACCCGTCCTTCGTGCCCCCGAACCATCCGAAGAAGACGTAGAGCACTCGGACCGCAGAAAGCAAGTCAGTAACCGTTGCCACCCCAGTACTCCTTAAATTAGGACACCGAGGTGGTTGAGAGCGATTCGGCAGGTCTGCACGGCTACACAGAACCTTCAACTCTCGGCAGGTTTATTTAGTATGGAGAATAGCTCATCCAAGTTTCCTTGGTCTCGCCAACCTGCTCTCCACACCTATGATTTGGACCCCTACATCAGCGTTGCTAACGCAGAAGAAGGGTATTCCTACTAACGAAAATGAGAATCAAAAACCCGTGACAAAGTGAGGGTCGACGGCATGAAGTATCCAAAGCCCTGAACAAATCATGCTCTGATCGGTTGCAAAACCAGGCTCGGCCGCGCGACGTTTCCAGGTGCACCAAGCGTTGCTAACGCAGAAGGCCAAACAACCGAGCCAAACAGTCCAGGACCTTCGGAAAGCATCCCCGCAGTGCCCGGGAGACTCAGGGCAGCGCCGTGCTTCGTTCGGCCAACTTTCATTTTTGGCTTCCCTGCACAGCTTTTGGCCTCGACACTAGGTCCCTATATACTATGTGGAAGTGCACCTAGCGTTGCTAACGCAGGTCAAATCGCGAACCGGAAGTGCTAGAGATCTGAATTTTGGAATGTAGATAGGTCTTTTCATGGCCGATCTAACAAGCCTAACCCCATCAAAATCGGACGAATAGTTTTCGAGTTATTCGAAAAAAAACCCTGCGACCACGTAAAAAAACGCTTGCTGCCCCTCGGGTGGCTTCTCCCGCGTACACTCGAAACCAGCGTTGCTAACGCAGGAAAAATGAAAAATGCTCGGATCACGGCCAAAATCGGCATGCCCCATGGGGACGATGCTAGATGGACGGCCCCAGAAGATGGGCACCCTGGCACCAACCCTGTTTTGCCGGTGACCCCAGAGGCACTTTCCGTAGCATTACGGAAGATACAGAAAATCGGTCAAAGTGTCGGGGCTCAAAAACTGGTCGTGTAAACTTGATGAAACTCGGTGTGAGGGTAGCCCTCGTCCGTACGCGCATTTTAAGCCCAACCACAAGTCCCTGAGACCTCTGTGAGCCGAGCTATTCGAAGAAAACCCCGTTAGGACGGATGTTAACCGTCACCATTTGGCCATCGAAAAAACGGCTAAGTCCCACACACGGTCAAAGTGTCGGGGCTCAAAAACTGGATGCAACCCTGCTTCCTGTACCACTCTGCACAGGGAGAGGTGTTACCTAGTATTTTTTTTTGTTAAATGAAACTCAGAACAACAGAATAAAAGGAATGCAGATTTATACAATAGTAAATAAATACACACATAAGTCAGACACTTTCAATATACAATTTGTTACCATTGCCAAGAGCTGTAAATACCCATCTCTTTTCTCGTAGAAAAATAGACTATTTACACTTTAATTCCTTTCTCTTCGTCCCTTATTCACTATGTACACAACAGCACTAACGAATATTTCAGAAGGTGGTTTAATGAAGAAATAAGACCAGCTTATTTAGTCTCTGTTTAATTATAGGCTAGGCTTACACCCAAGACCCTAATTAATTCTCAATTAATTTTTTTAAACCTTAATTACTTTTCAAGTTTTTAAGGATTCTAGATTCATCTTTTATCCAGTTTTATTTTACACCCTTACTAAAGCTGTAAACTACGGTATACTGCGTCTTCATAACCCTTTCCCCGTTACCAAAAATTATTATTTACCCAACCATTCCTTAAAATTATCGTTATAGGCATGCCGTTCAAAATAAATTAGGCTTTGGAAACTTCAAGTCAACAAAATAAACACACACAAATATTGTGCACTCTTTTAGTTGCGGTACTCGACATGAAATTTAGCTAATGTTCAAAGGTATAATTCGAATTTTGAAAAACAGTCACACACAACGTGGCTCGCCATAACTAACTTACGTAGGCTACTCAGTTTGTTTATACTCACGACCGTCTTGTTAACCGCTGCGTCGGTCTTCAGTTAGATTGTCCACAGTTATGACGAGCATGAATACCGTGACTCCTGGTGAAAGTCATTATGGCTTACCAGCCGTCGGCGAAACGAAAGCAACTCCACCTCAACCACTGCTTTGCCGTCTTGAAATTCAGGAACGCTGTTGTTTTACCGGCACGCCATCTTGTTTTGCCGATCCTTGACAAGCGTGTGATGAACACAGCAGGCCAACCAAATTTTCCTTCCTTCCTTTGGTTTCGCAGTGCTTGGAAAACGAAGTTTGCTTAAACAAAGATTTGAAGAGTTACATTTCGGACAAGCGTGTTTTGGCAGGCGTCATAGTACGAGAGACGACATCGAAGAAGAACCTGGACACTTGTTGCTGACTAGTTTTATGCAACGGCTTTTCTGTCACCAGTCACGTGGCACACACTTCTTTACATGGCGAGAAATCTTTTGGAAACCAGTGGCGCCATCTCTGATTTGGCCACCTAACTATTTTTTCTTTTTCGTACCGCAACTAATATTTCGTACCTTAACTATGTTGTACCACAACTATGTTGTACCGCAACTATGATTAAATACACAAAACTACCCTATTTCAAATAAACCCCGTTTTTTAAAATTTTCCTTTTTATATTTTTTTGTTATTTTAAGCATTCCACGTTATATATTTCCCCCTTCCCCTTCTAATGATCGTTCTCGATCATGTTTTACCTCTTCCTCTCAACAATTTAAAGCCTGATTAAGCTTGTTTTGAGCTGCTCCACGTGGTCGCAAAACTCGTGACTGTATAGCAACATTTTTAGAAGAGTCTTCCGAATCATTTGGATCAACCATTTCTACATCCTCTTCCTCATCGTCAGAAAACACATCAGAAATTTCTGTCGAATTAACTACATAAGGTTTGAGTTGTTGTACATGAAAGGTACCCTTTAGCTCCTGGCCCGAACCCAAATCGGTCAACTTCATTGTTACAGGGGAACATACTTTAGAAATTTTATATGGCCCTTGCCACCGTGGTGCCATTTTTGCCATGAAAAAGGCATCTTTGTCAGAAAGGAAGTGTGATCTCTTCAGGACTAGGTCTCCCACCTTGAAACTTAAATCCCTCCTGTTCCTATCGTAATAGGGTTTCTGACGGATTTGCTGAGCCTTAATATTATCCTGAGCCACTTTAATTGCTAACCTTATATTGTTTGTAAGTTCCATAGCCCAAGACTCTTCATTAGGGGCGGGAGCTATCTCCGCTTGCAATGCATCCGGATCGCCTGGTAACCTCATTTTCCTTCCTAACGTTAAAAACGCCGGTGAAAACCCTGTGCTCTCTGAGACCGAGGCTCTTAAACCCATTGCCAAATAAGGTAGCTTTTGGTCCCATTCTCTGTGCGTCACATCAATGTATGTCGTTATCATGCTACGTATGGTCTTTATAGTACGTTCAGCCAAATTTGGCTGAGGATGGTAAAAAGACGTGTTTTTCCTCTTAATACCAAACATCGAGCATATGACCCGAAAAACTGTGGAGACAAATTGTTTACCATTGTCGGACACAATGGTTCTCGGGACACCATATCTCGGAAAAAACCTCTTTAACCAGGTACACAGCAACTGCCTGTGCCGTTGCTTTTTTAAGGTAAACAATTCCGGCCACTTAGATAATCTATCACTATTAGCAAGAAGGTGTTGCCAGCCTTACTTTTTGGGTAAGGTCCTGCCAAATCTATACCCAAAGTGTCTCCTGGTTTCGGAAGATGCCTAGGGCACTGCATGAACCCACGTGGAGGTGCGTTTACCATCTTATGGAGTTGATATTTATGACAACTTCTGACATAGTCAGTCACATTTTTGTCATACCAGGCCATGTATAAACGTTCTGTATTTTAGACAGAGTCTTGGTAGCTCCCAAGACAAAGAATCGTGATAACACACAATTATATGTCGTCTTAAGCTATTTGACACTATTATGCAGTACGATTCAACACCATCATGACAAGAGAAAACCCTATGCAACACCCCATCCTTAAGTATAGCAGTTTCCATTAAGTATTTGACTACTTTTCCAAACTTATTGTTGGGAGGCGATGTTCCCGAAGCCAAACACTCCATAGCAAGCCCAAGCTTTGCATCTTTAAGCTGCTCCTGTCTTATCTTTTGCAAATCTGGAAATTGTACTGCATTTATGACAGCATTCACCGTGTCCACACTACTCTCTGGAATCCGTGACAATGCATCAGCAACCAGATTAGATTTTCCCGGCTGATAATGCACAGAAAAATCAAATCGCTGCAGACGCATAGCCCACCTAGCCAGTTGGCCAGTAGGGTCCTTTGCTGTTCGAAGCCACTGCAAGCTCCGCTGATCACTAATTACTTTAAATTTGCCACACTCCAAGTACGGACAAAATGTCTCTATTGCCCAGACTATAGCTAGACATTCTCTCTCCACGGCAGAGAATTTTTGCTCCCGTAGCGACAATGCACGACTGGCATACTGTATGGTCAGAAGCTGCCCATTGTTTTCCTGCAACAGTACGGCTCCGAGGCCTACAGCACTCGCATCCGTCTGGACCACGAATGGATTTGTGAAATCGAGACTAGCCATAGCAGGTACATCAGTGATGGCTTCCTTTAAAGCAACAAAAGCTTTCTCACACTCCTTACTCCATTGAAGCTTACTGGTTTTACCATCCAGTAGTCTATTTAACGGCTGTGCCACATGCGAGTACGACCTTATAAATCTTCTGTACCAAGAAGTCATTCCCAGAAATCTCCGAACCTGCCTGACTGTTCGTGGCCTAGGATACTCCTTGACACATCTGACTTTATCAGGATCAGAACAAAGACCATCTGCAGAAATGATGTGACCCAACACCTTTGTGTTCTGCTTACACACTTGGACCTTGGTACAGTTTACCGTCAGACCTGCACGCTCAAGACGACTCAAGACTTCCCTAACCGTCTCTAAATGAGTTTCGAAATCTGACGAGGCAATCTGGATGTCATCCAGATATGCCACCACTCCACGCGACCGCAGATCATATAACAAATGATTGACTAGCCGCATGAAGGTTGCTGGAGAATTACACAAACCTGCCATGGGGACCTTAGGCTTAAATAACCCATGAGGCGTTATAAAAGCTGCTCTTTCTTGAGAGATATCGTCTAACTTAACCTGGTGGTATCCAGTTTTAAGGTCTAACGTCGTAATGTACTTGGGATTACCCAGTACGTCCAATAGGTCATCAATTCGAATCATCGGATATTTGTCCTTCTGTGAAATTTCATTCAATTTTCGGTAATCAATAAGCATCCTCCAGCTACCATCACTCTTTTTCTTCAAAAAGGTCGGTGCGGCCCATGGACCAGAACATGGTTCTATTTGTCCATTTTCTACAATTTCATCGAGGTTGTCTTTCATTGCTCCTCACTTCTCTGGAGGTAGATAATAAGGAGGAGAGGAGACAGGAGCATGCGCTCCCGTATCAATGTGGTGTTTTACCAAATCTGTTAATCCTGGCTTTGCATCAAAAACGACCGCAAAGTCATTAAAAAGTTCCCTTACACGCTCACGTTGTTCTGGAGCAATATCTACAGCCATCACCCTCTCACTAAGCAAAGGTTCCATTTCTCTGATTAAGTGAACCATTCTTTCCTCTTTTTCCTCACCAACATAAGGAAATCTAACCCATGGCTCATCTTTCCAATACCAATCATTGGTTGACGGATCCACTATTACACCAAATTGACCCTGAATGTCTGCACCAAGCAAACATGGAACGCTAAGCTGTTCAGCAATAACTACAGAATGTATCACCTGCTTCCCTGGCAAATCTATTCTAGCAGTCACTCATCCTAATATAGGCAAGGGTGCAAGATTTACTCCATATAACTTTGTATCGAGTTTATTTACCTTGCATCCTAATTCTTGAAAGAAATTCAAAAATTCTGGCCCCACCAAGGTGTATGGAGAAGCTCCATCCCACATAGCTACAGTTTTGCGGGCAGCAATGGTCACCTCTACTTTTCCCATCCTAGCCGGGCAAAGCTTCACATCACCAACCTGATTACAAGTCTGTTTAGGCGGAATTAAATCATTACGAGCCCTAGCACCACCTACGACTGAGCTCCTGGCCGATTTCCCGAATTCTGCACATTTTGACTACTTGCAGGTGCACCAACACTTGCCTGATTAATCCTAGCTATTCTTGGCATAGGGCAACCTGTGGCTTTATGACCTTGGACGCCACAATTATAACAGACCCTGTCACTCATCCTCCCACGCCTAACAGATTGGTGTTGGTTATCCCTTACAGATTGTGAACCTTTACCCTGAGCCTGGGCTACCTGCGATTCAGCTGGAGTCACTGAAGCTAACGACTGGGTACGAAAAACACACTTTCTGGCATACCCTTTCCTACTTGACACTGTTCTGCTTTAATCAAGAAGTCTTTGGGTCCAGGACCAACTGGACTACCATTAAAAACTGGTGGAGTTATTTTTGGAAGCCATGCTGCTGGGAGGAGGGGCTGACCGCTTGTACTACCCTGTGCAGCAATATTTCCCTGACCAACGGACTTGCAGCTAACAACCTATTATAATCTGCCATAGTAAGCGTTATATGCGTGGGCGTACTTCCACCACCAGCCTGTGTATATACAGGTGGAGATAGGCCAATTGGATGAATTGGAACCCCAGTACTTATACCTATACCTGAATGAGACACGCTTGGAGTTGACACCTGTATCAAAGGCGCGTTAGCACCACTTAATAGCAAGTTCACAGCCCCCAATATACCTAATCTAGATGGACTTGGTGGAGGAGTAGTCATGGTTGCTACTAACACTATCAACACTAGGCAGAATGTAGGCCTATTAAAACTCTGAATGCCTACAAACTTACCCTGTTGAGCCCTAACCTTTTTTTTAAATTAATTTCTTTGAGCCTTAATTCAGCCGAAGCAACTTCATGCTTGTATGGCTGAACCGGCTCAATTTTGAACATTACCAAACTTTTAGAGAAGAAGAAATATCTGGTAAAGGGAGGTGCCAACCCGAGGATTCAATCCGGGAAACCTCCGATCATCGTAGGGGCCGAAAGATTGTCTAGAATTGGCCAGAATAATTCCCATAGCCGCTGAAGGAGCATGGTAGCCTCTCACGCTTCCCTGGCCGGCAGTCCTGGCGGGGACTTTGTCAAGGTCCCCTTTCCAGGAGTTCAACCAGATCCGCAAACCTCCAGCAACCAGGCTGAAGCTCTCTCACACCTCAGCCACGACGACCACTTTTGAATTGAATGTCGAAATTTTTAATCCCAAAACTAAACAACAGGAGTTCATAGACATAAACAATTAAATAGGCTATTTTTAATCCTAATTTGCGACCCCAAGAACTGCTCAAATCAACTTCAGTCATGCCCTGCAACCAATTCAAATTCTCAAGTAAATAAGCCTAGACACTTGTATTTCACATCACTTCACATTCTATACCACAACTTATACACAACAAATCTGCATACCAAATATCCTCTTTTCAACATTAGTCCCTTAAGAATCCAAAACCAGACAGGCCCCCAATGCAACCCTGCTTCCTGTACCACTCTGCACAGGGAGAGGTGTTACCTAGTATTTTTTTTTAAATGAAACTTAGGACAACAGAATAAAAGGAATGCAGATTTATACAATTGTAAATAAATATACACATAAGTCAGACACTTTCAATATACAATTCGTTACCATTGCCTAGAGCTGTAAATATCTATCTCCTTTCTGGTAGAAAAATAGACTATTTACACTTCAATTCCTTTCTCTTCGTCCCTTATTCACTATGTACACAACAGCACTAACGAATATTTCAGAAGGTGGTTTAATGGAGAAATAAGACCAGCTTATTTAGTCTCTGTTTAATTATAGGCTAGGCCTACACCCAAGAACCTTAATTAATTCTCAATTAATTTTTTTTAAACCTTAATTACTATTCAAGTTTTTAAGGATTCTAGATTCTTCTTTTACCCAGTTTTATTTTACACCCTTACTAAAGCTGTAAACTACGGTATTAGTCCACGATCCAGGTCTGAAATATTTCGAGTTGACTACCATTAGGTGGGGCAAAACAGCACTTTGGTTTTCAGATTGTCCTACATATAAGTTGGAAGAAATCACTTTTTCTGGAAAAATGGCTGCCCGTTAAACACACATTTTAAAATATGGCTGTATCTCAGAAATTGTTGGTCCTAGGCAAAAAGTATTTTTCGATTAAATTGTTCCTAATGAAATTGTCTATATATATCTTCTTCCTTGGTGAAAATCTTTGGCTTTTTTAAGTTATTTGAGAGAGAAATTTAAAGGAAAACAGAAGATGTTGGTCGAGGGTGGGCCTTCAATAGTCTTGTGTTAATTATCTTCTAATATCTTTAAAAGCGCATGTGTGGCGTTTTATGATGTTTTTCTGGACCAGGAAACACAGTGAAGCACGACCTCAGATGGTTTCTTGACCGGAATTGCGTTTTTCGGGATTGCGGCCAAAACACCAGTGTATGTTTTCCAATGAAATTTCATTGATTCGAGCAAGGAAATTCATTGGTTTACTATTTGTTATTTTGCATTTTTTTTCATGCCCTACTGAAACGTCTTGCTACATAATATTTTCTATGTTACAAATACAGACATTAATTAAAATGATATAAGTTTATTTGAACGAAGTAACAGATCAACTATCGCTATCACATGATCAATATTATGCTGCATCTCTTCCTCATCGTCATCTTCTTCAATGTTCCAGCAGCTTTGCAGTCAACAGATAGCTGTGCATTTAAGATGGTTCAATATACACAGTCTAAAAACCGGCACAAACAGTCCGAAAGGCTAGCCTAGCAGGACGTCAGGGACATAACGACCTGTGGAGATGGAGGAACGCTATCCATTTGATATGCAAATGTCCTTCTTGTGTAATCCACCTGTGACCTGAATTTGGGTTAGGCACATCAGGGAAACTTTCTAGACTTTTACAGATGCCAGCCGGATAGTTTGTGCAAAGAGTGTGCTGAAGAAGAATATCTTCACAGGATGGTAATTGTCCAGATGTCACGTCTCTTCTTGCGTGAAACAGTTGAAACCACAATTCGTTAACTTTACCAACTTTTATATTGCTGCAAAATAATTGACTGCCAATCTCTCGGATGGTATTGAAGAAATCATCTGAAAGTCTCAAAGATGCACCAAGGTGGCAAGTGCATTCTGACTTCGCGTAATTATCTTCAGTGACCTAAATTTTCCTTGACTGGCCAGTGCTCTATGGTATCATATCCCATCCAAGGATGAAGTCCTAACAGAACCGTGCACATCTCCTGTCCCCTAGCTACTGCAAGTTTAATGACATCAATAAATCTGACACAAGCCTTTCTGCACTGCCGAATGAAGATTATCCTGGGTATTTAGTGACTAAAACAACACAGATGATGAAAACATCGGTGTCATTTGTAATGCACAAAAGATTTGGATGGTTTCCTGCAGCATGGTTTGTGTAGAGTAGTATATTGAAAATTGTACATTTAATGAGCTTTGGATATTCTTATGTACATGCTTCATGTTGGTCGTGGATGTGATAGACTGGGTATAGTTTTCGATGTGGTCAGAGAAAACTCAATAAAATCTGATGAGCGCCTCAAGCGTGGATCACTTGAAAGGGTCACGTTCAGAGTAATCAGACCAGCACACATAATCAAAAACTGAAAGCGACTACTGGCACCAACAGAGGCAAAAAACAAGCTAGCCATACTCCTTGCTGACAGCTGGAAAGAAGAGAAAGGAAGAAGAAAACGTGGAAAAAGAGTTATGTTTGTCAGTTTTGGGGAACGTTGCTTGAAACGTACAAATGATGAATGCAAAGAGGAGGACGCGCTCAAATTGAACTAGGAAGAGCCGGATACTCGGATACTCCACACAAAGCATGCTGCTCAAATCCATCAAAATCTTTTGTGCATTGTGGATGACATCTATGTTTTCGTCGTCTGTCTTGCTCTTAGTCACTACATACCCAGCAAAATCTCATTAGGTGGGGCACAGAGGCTCCTCGTAAACTTATTGATGTAACTGAACTTGCCTCAGCTATGGGAGACAACACGTGCGATTGAGCGTAGTGCTATTAGGAATTCATCCTTAGACAGGATGGGATATCGTTATCGCAGTGGCCAGTGGCAGGTCAGGGAAGAATTAAATTACTGAAGATAATTATGAGAAGTCAGAAGTTTAGGAATGTATTCGCTAACCTTGGTGCATCTTGAAGACTCTCAGATGATGTCTTCAATACCATCCAAGAGTTTGCCAATACCGTCCAAGCGCAATAGAAAAGTTGGTAAAGTTAACAAATTGCGGTATCAAATGTTTCACACAAGAAAAGGAGGTATGACATCAGGACAGTTACCGCCCTGTGAAGATAACCTTTCTTCAGCACACTCTTCGCACAAACTATCAAGCTGGCATCTGGATAAGAAATTTAGAAAGTTTCCCTGGTGTGGCGAAACCAAATTCAGTTCACGGGTGGAGTACACAAGAAGGACACTTGCATATCAAATGGATGGAAGTCACTCCAGTTCCACAGGTCGTAATGTCCCTGAATCCTGATGTCCTGTAGGTGTTCTCAATTTTGGCGGCCTTTATATTGTTCGTGTATATTGAACCACCTTAAATGAACAGCAGTCTTCAAACTGCAAACCTGCTTGAACATGGAAGAAGATGAAGATGAGGAAGAGATACAGTATAATATTGATTCATGTGATAGCGATGCTTGATCTTTTATGCCGTTCAAAGAAACCCACATCATTTTAATTAATGTTTGTAATTGAACATAGGAAATGTTATGTAGGAATATATTTCAATAGCAAATAACAGAAAAATGTAAAATAACAAATATAAAACCGACGAATTTTCTTGTTAGCACTAATGAAATTTTATTGAAAAACATATATTGTTGTTTTGGCCGTCAAACGCTAATTCCGTCAACAAACCCTTTGCGGTTGTGCTTCAGTGTGGTTCTTGGTTGAGAAAAACATCACAAAACGGCGCTGAACTGCCTTTAAAGACACTAGAAAACATATTTAACATAGATTTTTGACGACCCACTGTAGGCCGACGTCTTTTGATTTTTGAATGTTTTCTTTTGAATTGCTCTCTTAAATCACCTTAAAAAAAGCCAAAAATTTTCACCAAGGAAGTAGATATATGGAATATTTCATTAGGAACAATTTTCCCGAGAAGTATTTTTCACCTAAGACCAATAATTTCTGAGACATACGCAGAATTTAACATTTGGGTTTAACGGGCGGCCATTTTTCAAGATGGCCGCCAGGAAACGTATTTAGCTGGGAATCTGTAATGTCCAGAAAGTGATTCCTTGCTACTCATACATAGAACAATCTAAAACCAGAGTGACGTTTTGCCCCACCTAATGGTAGTGACATCTTGACTGGCTCATGGACTATATACTGCGTCTTCATAACCCTTTCCCCGTTACCAAAAATTATTATTTACCCAACCCTTCCTTAAAATTATCGTTCTAGGCATGCCGTTCAAAATAAATTAGGCTTTGAAAACTTCAAGTCAACAAAATAAACACACACAAATATTGTGCACTCTTTTAGTTGCGGTACTCGACGTGAAATTTAGCTAATGTTCAAAGGTGTAATTCGAATTTTGAAAAACAGTCACACACAACGTGGCTCGCCATGACTACCTTATGTAGGCTACACAGTGTGTTTATACTCACGACCGTCTTGTTAATTGCTGCGTCAGTCTTCAATTAGATTGTCCACAGTTATGACGAGCATGAATACCGTGCACTCCTGGTGAAAGTCATTATGGCTTACCAGCCGTCGGCGAAACGAAAGCAACTCCACTTCAACCACTGCTTTGCCGTCTTGAAATTCAGGAATGCTGTTGTTTTACCGGCCCGCCATCTTGTTTTGCCGCTCCTTGACAAGCGTGCGATGAATGCAGCAGGCCAACCAAATTTTCCTTCCTTCCTTTGGTTTCGCAGTGCTTGGAAAACGAAGTTTGCTTAAACAAGGATTTGAAGAGTTACTTTTCGGACAAGCATGTTTTGACAGGCGTCATAGTACGAGAGACGACATCGAAGAAGAACCTGGACACTTGTTGCCGACTAGTTTTATACAACGGCTTTTCTTTCACCAGTCACGTGGCACACACTCCTTCACATGGCGAGCTCACTAGATTTCACTTCACATGGCGAGAAATCTTTTGGAAACCAGTGGCGCCATGTCTGATTGGCCACCTAACTATTTTTTATTTTTCGTACCGCAACTAATATTTCGTACCGTAACTATGTTGTACCGCAACTACGTTGTACCGCAATATGATTAAATACACAAAACTACCCATTTCAAATAAACCCCGTTTTTTTTTAATTTTTCTTTTTATATTTGTTTCTTATTTGAAGTATTCCACGTTACAGTGAGCAATTGACTTGCTACTTTGTGCGCTCTCTAGTTTTTCCACTGTTCCAGTCAGCTTAACAGAGGTCTTTGGCTGGAACGAAATCCAGTGATCCAGTAGGTTCAGCAGAGGTTTGCTGGTGTGATTGGAAAGCCACTATTCCAGTCACCTTCACGGAGGTCTGTTGGCTGCAATGAAAATCCGGTAATCCAATCAGTTCAGCAGTGGTTTGCCAGCTGGATTGAAAAGCTACTGTTTCAGTAAGTTGAGCAAAGGTTTGCTGACTGAAACGAAAACAAGTATTTGTTTCCAGTGAGCTGTCAACAGGGACACCACAGACTCAAAACTGTTTATTCCGTTCCTCAAGTTTGATAGAAAGCAAGTCATATTCAAACAAGAGAACAACAGCAATAAGCCAAAGCAGGGTTAAATTGTTAGTGCAGTTGTTCAGGTGCAAATTGTTTTTATATACTTTAAGGTTTAACAGCTGAGTTTAGTAATTTTATGGTTTAAAATTGGGTGAAAAAACAATGCTTGCGAGACCATGGTTGACGTTTTAAAATAGTGAGATTTACCTTGATAGGGGATTATGATTTAAATTTACTTCTGAAAACTTGGGGAAAAGGTAAATTTTTCCAGTCGGTTTAAATAATTTTACTGGTAGTTTAAAAAGGTTTTTTTCTACGTAAAAAAGAAATTTGTAGGCCTGTGTTAGCCTAGCAACCTTAATTTTCAGTTTAAATAGGAAATAATTGTGCCAATGTTAGCCTAACTAGATAAAATTTATTTTAATTAGTAAATAACTGCAAGGTTATTTTAAGTTTAAACTTGATGTTGACAGTTTAGTAAACATACTTTTCCAACTGAAGCTCCGCAAGCTTTGCTTTTTATTCTTACAGTTGGGTCTAGAACCCAGCATTAAAACAGTTGGTAAAAATGGATGCACAAACTATTTGTGGACCCTATACAGTACAAAAATTCCGTGTTGACACCAGAATAGGTAAGAGTAGTGTAAACTTCAACACTACTAGAAAACAGACTTTGGACCTATTATAGGTAGAGCAGATAGAAATTTATTTTTAATTTTTATATAGTCTCATTTTAATGGCTTTGCAATACTTGCTAATGGTCCTTAAAAAGCTGATGATTATTCACTCGGTAATATTTGAGCTGAAGCTGGTCTTTGCTGGTCTTAGTTACTTTTTTAGCTCTTTTCCCATTTTAGGTAGGCCTAAGCTACGTTTCACATAAATTTTAAGATGCTTTCGTTTGCTCCCAAATTTAGTTTCTGTTGCGTTATTTGCAGCCTCTTTCTGCCATCGCGGCCGTAGTAAAATGCCACGTTAGCCGCCGTGTTAAGCTGAAAAAGATCATGACAACGTCAATAATTCTTACATTGTTTATATTTATTGCAGAGTATCTTTCCTAGATTTAAAATATTAACAATAAAACATTTAACTGCAAGCTAAACAATCATCAGTAACGATTTAAAAGATCTTCGACGCCCTACGCCGCCTTCTATGACAGTATTGAAGCGCACACCTCTGGCACGTACTACAACTGCGAATGCTAAGGGCCATTCTGGCCGCACACGAATGGCACGAACGACTAAAAATGCCCCCAAGATCCACCACGTGTTGCTTGATGAACCAACGATGTCCCAGCATTAGTTGGAACAGCAAACAGGTGTGTCGCTGCCTTCAGTTAAAAGGCTGATTAAGGACGTAGGCTTGAAGGTGTACCGTCCACGGCGTATCCACACCTTAAACGAAGATGATCATGATCGACACATTCAGATCTGAGAGTAATTCCTACATTTCCTTGCAGATGATCCACAAAACGTGGAACGGATATTATACTCAGATGAAGTGTTATCTGAATGGCAGAGTTAATCGTCACAGCTGCATATTTTACAGTGATAACAACCCATACGTCACTATGGCGGTATTCATGCCATCACCTGGCATCAATGTTTGAGGAGGTATATGGCTGGGGTGGGGGTGGGGTCATTGGACCATTCTTCCTTGATGGAACAACCAACGGTGTAGTATATCGTCAGTTGCTAGAAGACATGATTCTGCCAGCTGTACGGAAAAAGTGTCCCGCAGATATTATTTTCCAACAAGACGGAGGATCACCGCGCTATGCAACACAGGGGTGAGACCTTCTTGATGACCAATTTCCCAACAGCTGGATTGGTAGAAGAAGTGAAATGGAGTGGTACGCACATTCGTGCGATCTGACACCTATGGACTTCAGTGTTTCGGGAATAGTACAGAATTTGGTGCACATTCAACCAGCCCAGGATATTGCAACACTGGAGGTTCGCATTACTGCTGCATTTGAGAAGTTTACTCCTCACTTATGCAGGAGAATATGCTTAGGTGTGGAAAGCAGATGTGGTGAATGTATCGTTGCTGGAGGAGGACAGTTCGAGCACCTTCGTTCGTGATTCAATCACCTGGATACCTTTCTTTGTCTCTAAACCTTAATGATGGACTTAATTTACGTTATAACTGGTTTGAAAAAAACGTCAAACGCCAGCCTTTTAGACGTTACCTATCTGGCCCAGCAATTGGGTGGGAGATCGTAGCATAGTCCACCTCACCCCCAGAGTTCCACATCCACTTTTTCTTTTGCTTTATTTTTATTTTAAATCTAGGAATTCCTCACAGAAGTGAATGCGTCGATCGGGATCATCTTCGTTTAAGGTGTGGATATGTTCCTTTTACGTTTTTATTTGAAATCCAAATACTGTAAATGCTTTTAATTTAGCTATTTTATTTGAAGGCCAATGCTTTTTTGTTTCTTTCTATTTGAAATTAAAAAATAAACGCACATATTGTTTGTTTTGGCCTCCTCTCTCCTATCAACCAGGGTTGCCACATGCATTTTTTTCCTTTTGCGTTTATATTTGGAATCCAAATACTGTAAAAGCTTTTATTTTAGCTATTTTGCTTGATGGCCAAATAAATATTTTTTTCTTTTTACTTAAAATCTAATAATGGCTTTTATTGTTTGTTTTGGTCCCCCCCCCCACCAACCAAGGATGTCACATGCTTTTGTTACCGGGATTTGTCCTCATTTGTTGAAGAAGACTCGTGTTGTTGAGTTGAACTTTGTATTTATTACAAGCGCATCGCATGACAATGTGCAAGATACAAGCAACCGCATGGCAAGAGGGAGGGCCACTACGGGGTTCTTATACGTAGTATCATGATCATACACAAGCTGGTGATGGTGGCACCATCTGCTTACAGGTTGTTAAGCTAAACATATGATAACTCTTTTTTTTACAACTCATACAAAATAACATTCAACAACTTATGCAAAGTAACAAGTCTTAAATAAAATCTTTAAACAACTTAGGAGGTCGTGTGACCCTACCAGATCTGGTCATTTCTTGTTTAGTTATAAAAGATTTCACTTTGCCACTATTTACTGCAGGCAAAGATGTTATTACCAGTTTCCGGTTCGTAGGTTGGACGTTCACAATCATCATCCGAGTAAGGTGGCTTCTCGGTAAACTTTTCCTTCGTTCGAAATAGATGTTTACTTGTCCTACGCAATCTACTACCCTCTTCCGTCACAATATTAAATGATCTGGGCCTGTCACACTTATTCTCAATTACACACGGCTTCCATACCTTACCATCGCGAACCTTCGCAGTATCTCCTGGAGAAACCTGCGGCTGCACTTTTACAGTGCGATCATAAATTTCTTTTTGTTCAATTTGGCGTTGTTTTAGCATGGCTCGGACATTACAACTGTAGTTTGGAAACAACTGGAATTTAGGGACAGGTAGTTTAGATCTTAGCTTTCTATTCATGAGAAGTTGGGAGGGGGAAAATGGTACACCTGAAATTGGTGAAGATCTAAAGTCAAGAAGTGCTGATTCGAGATCAGAGCCAGATTTTTCAATTTTTTCAGCAAGTTTTTGACTGTCTGTATATTTCGTTCCACGAGACCATTAGCTTGGGGGTAACGAGGGCTTGAAGTGACTAGTTTAAAATTCCAATCATTAGCAAACTGCAAAAACTGATGAGAATTAACGGCATGTTGTCAGCCACAACAATCTCTGGGACACCTAGCCTACCAAACAAGCAACTATTACAGATCTAGCTGTCTTATCATGTAACTTGGCTACATCAAAATACCAAGTACCAAAATACCAAGGGTACTCTGGAACTGGGCAGAATCAATGGTTCCTTTTGTTTTGCTGGACGGTGAAATAGGCATACAGAACAGGAAGAGCAATTTCTTCAATTTCTTTAGTCAAATTTGGCCAATAAAATGATTCGCGAGAACGAGATTTCATTTTTTCCATGCCTAAATGCGATTCATGTAACAGTTTTAAGATTTTAGGTCTAAGAGAGCTTGGAATAAACACTTTCTTTTGGAACAAAATTAATTTTCCAGAAAAATGAAATTCAGAACGATTTTTCCAATGAGCTTTTAAGGTTTCATGAATGCCCCTTTTTTGTTCTGACCACCCATTTGGGAGAACATTTAAAAGTTGCTGTGATTCCTCGTCCTGTTCATAGTGCAAAGAAACTTCATTTTCCTAATCCTCAGTCAATAGTGAGGAACACTTAATCTTATGGCCATCAACAGGTTGTTCGCTGTCAGTAATCAAGGATGGATAATTGCGAGACAACGTGTCTGCTATGAATAATTCCTTACCGGGCTTACATACCAACTTTAGTCTATACCTCTGTAACCTAAGTACAAACTGTTGTAATCTTGGCGTTATTTTATTAAATGGCTTATCAAAGGGTTGTGATCAGTATGTACTTCTACATCTACAACATATACATAATAATGAAACTTCTCGCAAGCATTCACAATTGACAATAATTCTTTTTCTATTTGAGCATAATTTTGTTCAGCAGTTGAAAGTGCTCTGGATGTGTATATAATTGGTCTTCCTTTTTGAGGGAGACAACCTCCTAAACCAGATTTTGAAGCATCCGCCTGGATTACAGTCTTGATGTGTGGCTGAAAGTGAGCCAACTTAGCTGCATGAGAAATAATGTCTTTCAAACTTGAAAATGCTTATCGTAGTCTTCATCTCATGTCCATTCGACATCATTTTTGTTCAAACTTCTTAACGGAGCAGTTATTTCAGCTAGGTTGGGGACAAATGGCATAAGGTAGTTAACCATACCTAAGATTCTATTTAGATCTTGTTTATTTTCTGGGGGTGAAAGGTTATTAACAGCATCTACTTCGTTGGGATCAATTGAGGTACCTTCGTTTGACACAATTCTACCAAGATATTTTACACTAGTAGAGCGATACTGTACTTTTGCGTCTTGGGATACTTGCCTTTTGCAGTAGCCTATTCACATTTTTGTCATGATCTAGTTTATTTTTCCCACCAATGATAAAATCATTCACACTGATGCCAATACCTGGTAAGTGACCAAATTTCTGATTGTTTAGTTTCTGAAAAATTTCAGGTGCTACACTGATGCCAATGGATAGCCTATGGAATTTTAATCGGCCAAATGGAAAGTTAAAAGTTGTCAAATCTGAACTCTTATCATCTAGTTTAACATTCCAAAATCCACATTTTAAGTCAAGAAGTGTGAAATATTTCATGTCATTCATTTTGGTGGTTATTTCTTCAGGTGTGGGCATCTTGTAGTGCTCTAGGTCTTTTTAATGCACGGTTAAGATCTCTTGGGTCTATGCACACTCTCAAATCGACATTAGATTTTTTTAAATCAACAAACTATTGACCCAATTTGTAGGATACTCTACCTTGGAGATTATTCCTTGAGCTTCTAACTCTTTTAGTTTCTCTTCCAACTTAATGTGTAAGCTTAACGGTACTTTTCGTGGGGGGTGAACAACAGGTTTAACATTCGGATCTACTTCTAGATGATACTCTATGTCATAGCATCCTATACCATCATATACATCTGCAAACTCTTTCTTAAGCAACTGAAAGTTACTGTTTTTTGTTAGGCTTACCAGTTCATTTTCACACTTCTTACCTTCGTTTTTTACATTATGCTTACCTTCAGTTTTAACTGTTTTACCTTCAGTTTCAACAACATTTTTACCTTCAGTTTTTACCATATGAATTTGGTTTACTGTTGACCTATTTAACAAACCTAGTTTTTTGACATGTGTTAAGTCCTAGCAATGGAGGAGACTTAGTGTCTACTACAACAAACTCTATTTTTGTTTTCATGTTCTCAATCTTGCACTTTACTTCTGTTTTACCGATTGGTTACAACTTTTGTCCACCATATGCTGTTAGAGTTACTCCAGTTTTCTTAAGTGGTGGTTTATCCTTTAATCGGTTGTAGTCTGATAAAGGTAGCACATCTATTCATGCATCACAGTCAAGTTTGCAGGTGATGCTTATGCCGCCACAGTCAACCTTTTCATACCAAGATAAAGAGATGGAATGCACATTTGTTGTAGTTTCAACATAGCCTACGAAAACGCCATCTCTGTCGTCGCTTTCATCTGAAGAAGAATCACTGACATAGTTAACTTTTCGTCGACGTTTGTCTTTTGTTTTCGGCTGTTGTTGTTGTTTTGGTCGCATGTATTTTTCAGCACCTTGCGTTTTGACTTCGGTTGTTGAACGACACTTTGCAGCAATATGATTTAATTTTTGGCATTTGTTGCAAATCTTACCAAATGCAGGGCACTGTCTTTTTTCATGGTTGCCGCTGCACTTTTTGCAGTCGACGACTCCACTTTTCAGTCTCCCACTGGAATGATTTTTGTTCAATGAGTCCACTGGTTTGGTATCAGTTAGTAACTGATTTTTCATCATTCATGTCTCATGACCACGGATCATTTCAAGTGCTTATTCGAGTGAAATGTCACCTTTTTCAAACATTCGGTCTTTCAAATTTTCGTCTTTTTGCACCATTAGCACACGATCTCGAATCATTTTGTCTTTTTGATCTCCAAAATCGGCTTTTCTGCTACGATTTGTAGTTGGGTAACAAAATGGTCAATCGTTTCACCTGTGTGTTGTTCCATGTGATAAAGCTTTATCCTATCATAGATGGTAGTTTTTTTTGATTGACGTAAGCATCAAATTTTGTAGAACGATATCAAGCAAAGCTTTATGTGCTGGCTGCTCATATTCGAACGTATCCATGATATCTTTGCCTTTACCGATCAAATGTCTTAAAATGCTAATCTTTACCTTGTTACTTTTCCCGTCAGCCTCTGTAGCTTCTAGGTAGTCTTCGTAATCTCGTTTGCACTTTCTCCAATTTTGGTGCATGTTGCCTTCGATGCATAGTGGAACGATCAATGGAAGCTTTTCGAAGTTGCTCGCCAGTTTGTAAGGATTGCAAAGTCGGGATCACAAAGTTGGTTTTTTTTTCGGTACTCACGGATTTTGCTTCTTGGATGACGTGGATCGGTTCCTGTATCCTGACAACATGTGATGTGTTCTTATTTGTTGAAGAAGACTCGTGTTGTTGAGTTGAACTTTGTATTTATTACGAGCGCATCGCATGACGATGTGCGAGCCACAAGCAACTGCATGGCAAGAGGGAGGGCCACTACGGGGTTCACATACATAGATCACGAGCATATTCAAGCTGGTGATGGTGGTGCCATCTGCTTACAGGTTGTTAAGCTAAACATTATGGCAGTTACCTTTTGTGTTCTTATTTCAAATTCAAATAAAAGCTTTCTTTCCTGAGGTCAGGAATAACTTTCATGATTTCTTTACTGAGGTCAGCGAAAGGGTTTTAGCGACGGGGATGGTTGTTGCACTCAGAAAAATTCTACGTGTAGCGTTTTTTTGAAACACACTGTATATGTTATTGTGAGAAATGTGCTCTAAAGTGATAAACATAGTGCTCAAGACTCCAATTTCAACATCATCGAAAGTCCAGCAAAGGTCTACCCATGGAAAGGTAAGAAAAATGCTTCTTACTTACTTTGCATGGCAATCATTTTCCGCCTGGTAGAAGGGCCAAATTCACGCCGTAAGGATCACGCCGCCCTCCCGATTACGTGAACAGCTCCTACCGGCTTGTCACTGCTTAATAGGCCTAATAAATACGGGCAGTCCATCGGTCAAAACCAAGTCGGTTTATTGACACATTTTTAGCTTACTGTGTGACTCTTAAAGAAAGACCTTGTTATCTATTGAAATTGTTGATTTTTTAAACAAAGTACTGAAAGTTAAAGAAATTTGTTATGTGGTGTTGACATTCACGTGTAGACGATGTCAACAAACATTTACGTTCATAATGTGTTAGCACTGCATAAAGAATACGACAGTCAATAAAATAATATATTAGTATTAAAAAAATGCTTAAGCGTATAAAATACGGATGTAAGTCTTAAAAAACTTAAAGCCCTAAAG
>JAHWFP010248735.1:22958-68171 GCA_023313725.1 Lithobius niger
CTTTAGGGCTTTAAGTTTTTTAAGACTTACATCCGTATTTTATACGCCTTAGCGTTTTTTAATACTAATATCCCTTATTTTTTTTCTTGTTTTAGTAAGAATAACACAGAAGAGAACACTGTAATCATCTTAAAATAACTGTTATAAAAGAGTCTTTTCCATGGCTGATTCGTTTTATACTGCTAAGAGTGACTTTTGCACCCAATTTCATGTTTTTAGCTTGATCTATAAGAATTTGTTGCCCAAACCCCTGGGAGGCATCACGAGGAAGTTCTGGGGCGGGAGGGGGGAGCAATGATGGCACTTTGGGTATTTCATTGGGGTCCATGGCTGGTTCGATTTTTACTGTTAAGAAAGACTTGTGTACCAAATTTATGTTTTCTGCAAAATTCTGCAAAAAATTGTTACTTTACTTAATGATTTCTGCACAGTGCTCTACAAGAATAATTGCTCTGCCGATGCGAATGCTGCAGTAACATCAAAATAGTGTTCAAAAGGCCCTGATTGGTGTTAATACCTACATTTTGAGCTGTACAAATTGAAAATTGGTTCGATCTCTAGGCGAGAGCAAAAGTTCTAACCCATTTGGCTTTCCGTGTCAAGAATAATGTAGTTACATTAAAATAGCATGTGAAAGGCCCTAGACCTTGTCCATACCTACGTTTTAAGCTATAGAACTTGAAAATCGGTTCTGTGGTTCGATATCCAGGCGAGGACAAAGAGTCCCAACAGCAACAATAATGATTTCTGCCCAGTGCTCTGCAATAATAATTGCTCTGCCGACGAGAATAATGCAGTCACATCAAAATTGGGTTCAAAAGGCGCTGGTCGGTGTTAATACCTACATTTAAGCTACAAAAATTAAAAATCGGTTCATTGGTTCGATCTCTAGGCGGGAGCAAATGTTTTAGACCATTTGGCTTAGCCTGCGAAAGGCCCTAGGCCTTGTCCAGACCTACGTTTTAAGCTATAGAACTTGAATATCGGTTCTGTGGTTCGATCTCCAGGCGAGGACAAAGAGTCTCAACAGCAACATTAATGATTTCTGCCCAGTGCTCTGCAATAATAATTGCTCTGCCGACGAGAATACTGCAGTCACATCAAAATCGGGTTCAAAAGGCCCTGGTCGGAGTTAATACCTACATTTTAAGCTACAAAAATGGAAATTCGGTTCATTGGTTCGATATCTAGGTGGGAGCAAATGTTTTAGACCATTTGGCTTTCCGTGTCAAGAATATTGTAGTTACGTTAAAATAGCCCGTGAAAGGCCTTAGGCCTTGTCCAGACCTACGTTTTAAGCTACAGAACTTGAAAATCGGTTCAGTGGTTCGGTGTTCAGGTGAGGGCAAAGAGTCCCAACAACAACAACAACAACAACAACAACAACAACAATAAATGGCCATGCTGTGGACGCCGAACGGTTTGATTGTCGTCATTAAAATTTGTAATGTGGTGAAATAGTTACGACACGACCCCAAATACCGAATTTCGTTGGTCTATGTCAATTCTGGGCGAGACTATAGGAGTTCAAAGTTTGACGTTTAACATGGAAGTTCATGCTGAGGCTTACATAAGGACCGCTACCGCTACCGCGGTCCTTGATCATCTGTGCGATGTCTTCTTTTTACATCCACGTGTTTAGGTGCATTCCACCCCCTCCTCCCAGAAAATTAGGTAACAAAATATTATTTGTTATGGAAAAAAACCTTGTTAAACGCACCAGTTGCAGTAAAAAAAAACTGAGGTCTGGAAAGAATTTATTTTCAATTCACCAAACTTCTGGAAAACTGTTCAATTTTGTGAATTCATTTAGTAAAAAATATAGTTCACTTGTATATAAAAATAAGAAATATCTATTTTTCCCAAAATTTACGGAATGGGCACCAAAATGGTTTGTTTGCATACTTTATTTTGCACTATTTTACCTGTCGATATAAAATCCTTTTCAGAACGCAAAATAAAAGGCTGCAGTGAATGATGCGTAATAAAGAAAATGTATTATTTATTATTTATTTGTACTGCACGTATTGGACTAGTTTTATTTATTTGTAATCTTAATTCTTACTAGTATACCACAATAGTATTGAGTTCAATAATAATTAGTACTGTATGGCTGTTACTGGGTCCTTGTAATACTGGGTGTTTAATCTCGAGTGTTGCTACTCAATATCATGATCATCCCTAATGTTGCAGATACGTCGAACATGGCCATGGAATACGTTGGAACATCCTGGGGGCCATCGGATGGTTAAAACGAAAATGACCTTGACGACCGGTTTCAAGGTCAACGAAAAAATAACTAACTCTGGAAGTATCAGTGATATAGGCATGATGTAAATTGCAAATTTGTAGAGGACGAAGACATGACCTCAACAAAGCAAACAGAAATCAGTTCTAATGTTAAAGAGATACAGTAAAAACAATATAGATCTTGCAGCCCCATTGCACGGCTAGACCACACCTCACCCTGAGGTAGAAACACAAACAGGCACCACTGTATGTACAGCAAAAGGTTAGTAGGCAGACCTGGTGGATCCATGAGAAGTTCATTTGCATTAATCCCTGATTTAGACATATCCTATTGGTGCCTGTCTTTGTTTCTACCTCAAGGTGGATGCAAGACCCATATTGTTTTTACTGTATCTCTTTGACATTTGAACCGATTTCTGTTCTGTTTGCTTTGTTGAGATCATGTCTTCATCCTCTACAAGTATGCAATTTACATAATGCCCCTCCCCCTATCTCTGCTACTTCCGGAGTTAGTTTATCGTTGACGTTGAAACCAGTCATTAGGGTCATTTTCGGTTTAACCGTCTGGTGGCCTCCTGGATGTTCCAACGTATTCCATGGCCATCTTCGACGTATCTGCAATACTAGGGATGATATTGAGCAGCAACACTTGCGATTAAACACCCTGCATAAGCACATTGTTGTAAGGGTGCTTGCTTACAATTCCAATAATTTGATGATATATTAATAAAAATATATTTTTTCATTATTTGAAACTAATTCGCAAACTCGTAAATGCTAAACAGGCGGAAACAAGGTAGCAATCTAGTGTACTACAGGGAAGCAAAATACACGCAGGTAGCTGTAAGGAGTAAGGCTGAGAGACACTGGTCGTGAAGAGGTTAAAGTAAAATATAAACCGTCCCATCTTAAATTTCAGTACCGTTAATTATGACACTTAAAAAACATGTGACAGGTACGAAAACTACTCAGGCTTTATAGTTATTACGTAGTAATGTGTCTAAATCTTCATTCTAGCAGACGAATTCTTCGTTCGTGCAGTCAACACATCCAAGTCTCGTTCGTGTGACGTCACACTTCATCACCTGTTGGCACATGCACCCAACAAGCTCAGACAAGATCGCGCTCGCCTCTCACATTCCTCACCACTACTGCTAGCGAAGAACAGCAGGACAGATTCTTTTCAAATGGAGCACGCGCTCCATAATCTGCTTCTCCCTCCCCACGAGCAACAAGTGAACACAGTCCAACCGCTTATCTGCCCAGCATTTTGCGTTGAGTGGATTATCACCTAGCTGAACGAACTTTCACGATTCTTTGTACAGTCACTGTAGCTACTTTCTTGAATACTTTAATTTAATAAATCACGCAGAGATTGAGTTTTGGTTCATGCTGCTATGAGCAGAGTGGTCCGGTCTCGCAGCCGCCATGTTAGAAGCACAAGCCGGCACGTACTCACTAGTATGCTACGATGATGTCATTCTTCCAAGGTCCAAGGTGATGAAGTATGACGTCAGTACCATGCCAGGAAATCGTGTTTGCTGTCTCGCGCCATGGAAACATCAAACTTAGATGCTAAATTAACTATTGCTTAATTAATACGAATGTTGGAAACTTCGCGCTACTTGCATGTGTTTTTCGTGCTTAACTAACAATAGTGAAATTTAAGATGGAAGGGTTTAGTTTTCGTTTAATAATTTACTATTCCCAATGCAAAAATTTGTAAAGTGGCAATAATTACATGAACATTATGTTTCCCTTCACATTAAACAAAAACTAATAGATTTTCGGGATACATTGTTCAGGCATTTCTTTTAGAAAATAAATTATCTTTCCAATGACACGTCACACAATAAGATTGATCAACGAGTTCCGGAGAATCAGAGATTTAGTATATTGCATGCAGGTTATTTTCATGATGTTGTAATACGTTTTCCTTCAAATTAAACAAAAACCTACAGAATTACGGCATACATTGCCCTAACACTTTTTTTTAGAAAATAAATTATCTTTCCAACGCTAGGTCGCATGATAGGATTGATCCACAGTACCAGATATAACACAGATTAGCATATCCCGCTGCGGTCATATTATGTTTTTCTTCAGATTAAACAAAAACTAATACGGCCATTATAGTGCCAGCATTTCTTCTAGAAAATTAAATTATCTTTTCAAAGATAGGTCACACGATAGAATTGATCCATTAGTTCAGGGGATAATAGCAATTTACTATAACACATGGCGGCAATTTTATGACATCATTACGCCTGTACGTAATGACAAATGGCTGTACGCAAAATCCGCTGGGAGACATTCCCGGAAATGATGACTTCCCGGAATCCCTCCCAGTGGAATTTGAAACCACAACGTATGTACAGCTTCCATGGGCAATATGCAGCTTGTTGCCGGAACTAAAATGTTTTTTTGCGCTCACAGTGTTCACTATAATATCTGTTTAAAAAAGAGATTGCATATTCACCTTGTATTTCTTTTATGGAACGATAGAACTTCAGCAGAGATAACAGCAGCAGCCAACGGCAATAATGGCTAGAATTCACAGATACGAACAACTATGGCCATCCACATCAACTTCCCTGAGTTCGGATCCCAAACTCGGCTGAATGGCTTAAGTCCAACAAGGGATGGCAGCGTCAACAGAAGGTAAAGTACTCGGGAAGAAAAATACCATTCAGTAGTAATCTAACATTTATTAGTTGCTCCCAATCGTGAAATCCAAATAAATGATGGTCCACGTGTTTTGGATTCGAGACGACAGCTCACCAACCACTAAAAAAACTGCCACACTCAAACGCACTCGCCAAAACCAAATACAAGCGTTTAAATACTCATGCCAAATTTGCATAGGAGAGTGCCAACATTATAAAAAATAAAACATAAAGAAACTGATGAATACACAATGGTGTACTAACACTATTCTTTAAGAAGTAATCCAAAAACATTATAATGTTAAACACAAGTTTCGAGACATCCTAACAAAAGCACACTAAACTAAATTTCTTACCACCCAACCAAGTCTTATTGAGAGCTATATTAAGGGCAAACAAGCTATATGCAGCAAAGAGATGCGTAAGCCCTAAACGGCAAATTCAAAATTAACGATACCTGTGACATCACGCAATTCGGACGGGATGCATAAAAAAACACCACAGCTGATCGTTTTATCAAGTTAACATGTTTACTGAAATAAAAATGACAGACAGAGGGCATGCTGTTACAATTGCTGATTTTCTCTTCTTCATTTTAGGAAAATGTGAGCACTGGAACGAAGTATGTTGAAAAAAAAGGCCTAAAGTGCACATTGTCAACACAACACGACGTTTCGAACTGACTCCAGCTCATTATCAAAGAATAAAAGACACAATACACTTAAAATTGAACCAAGATGCAAACAGACAGCAAAATTCAGGCAAAACTGCCTAAATCAAAACAACAATTATCATGTTATATGTTTACGTTTTATCATGTTAACATGTTTACTGAAATAAAAATGACAGACAGAGGGCATGCTGTTACAATTGCTGATTTTCTCTTCTTCATTTTAGGAAAATGTGAGCACTGGAACGAAGTATGTTGAAAAAAAAAGCCTAAAGTGCACATTGTCAACACAATACGACGTTTCGAACTGACTCCAGCTCATTATCAAAGAATAAAAGACACAATACACTTAAAATTGAACCAAGATGCAAACAGACAGCAAAATGCAGGCAAAACTGCCTAAATCAAAACAACAATTTGAACTATTTAAAAAAAAAGAATATTTTGTTTAAGAGAGTGACCACATTGTGCTGAAAGCACACGAATTAGTACTGATTATTGAGTGTAGTCATGGTTTTATTCAGTCTCCCCTGGTGGTAAGGATGTCAAACAGTTAATTCTATGGTACCCTTGTCTCGAAATTTGTTAACGGAGAACTTTCTGAAGAATGCTAAGTACTATTTACATTTGTTGCCATTAGGGAGCTGATGATTATGAACATGTTGGTCATGCAAAGAGATGGACAGATTTTCAAGGTTAAGCCTTGTACGAATTTGCAGGATTTGGAGAAGAATTGTAATATTTGAAATGTTGGGTTTGTGGCCTGGATTTTAAAAGCTACACTAATGAGGTGTTGCCACGCAGTTTGAAGTTCGATTTGTGAGATCTTAATCGTACAAGCAGCCTTTGTTCACTGTCTCCAATATAGGTGGTGCCACATGCTTTATTTTCACAAGGAATTTGGTACACGGTGTTTCATTTGAAAAGTACAGCAAGTTTGAGGTCATGCTGCATTGTCTTTTAGAGAGACAGTATAAGATTCGTTGATTTTTGGTGGCCAGTTGAATGCCTTGGGTGTGTAGTAGAGATCGAAGGGGTTCAGTTACACCTTGAATGTATAGAGTGACAATAAAATTAGCAGTCTTTAAAATTTGGGGAGGGGCGGAGAGTTCTTTGTGAAGTCGCCAAGTCAGACTAGAAATCCGAGTGACAAGGTGGAGTGGTGGGCCACAGATGATATATTTAAAAATTATATAACGGAATTCACTCAAGAGGTGTTGTGGTTGAGTAGTGTAACTGCTCACTTTTTGCATTTTATTTTTAGGGAAGTTAGGGTCTGTATATAACTGAGAAATGGAACACGAGTGGTTTGTAAAGGTTTCCTATAGTGAAATAAATCTATGTATCCAAAAGCATTAACGAGCAATGTCCAAAAACGAAATACATTGAGATCCGGGGCCTCTATAGTGAAAATGAAGGAGGTATGTTAATTGAAAAGAAATACTACGAAGTTAAACGGAACAAAGGACCAAAGTATTATCAACATAACTTTTATAGTAGAGTATTTCAGGAAATTGGGAAACAAGAGTATTGTCAAGATTGTACATGACAATGTTATGCAGGTAAGTGACAATGGGCCTACCCATGAGGACGCCATTGTGTTGTTTGCAGTGCCATTTTTTGTTATACTGGACGTAACTTGTAGCATAGACGATTTTTTAAACATTGATAAATTCTTATGTGTTCCTGCCTAATTACTGAGGGGGAAGTCGGGTCAAGGGTGAGTTTATGTTCGATAATGGTGTACAGATGTTGGCGTTAATGAATGGGAACAGTGATTTAACATGAAAATAATGATACCCAATTGTAACCTGGAGGCACTTGAAAAGTTTGTAAATCACTAATGATAGACTGTGAATTGAGAGCCATCAGGTCCCCTAGGGCCAGTTATTTTAAGATGGATGAAATCATTTCAACCAGAATCAGGTTAGCAGCATTTTTGTCACTCGTAATTATATTATAGAAGTTAAGCTTATGAGTTTTAATCTTTGGGAACAATAGCAGTGGCAAGTAGTCGGTTTTTTTTTTATTTTTCGCCAATATCTGGGTCACTTTCGTGTTTTTAAAGTAGGTGGTTCAAGAAACTCTTGATTATGGCAGAGTAACGTGACAATGGATTATAATCTAGTAAAAAATATGTATCAGATCAGCAAGCAAAAATGAACTTATTTAAAGTTGAGTAGACAAGAGCACTGTTGCATTACTCATAGCAGTCTGACAGATTGAAATGTTTGGATTATTACGAAGTTTACGAATATTTTAAATTTGTTGGATTAGAATGCTGTAGGACTTACCAAGGAGGAACTGTTTTAATTTTTGGAGTATGCGACCATATGCTTCAGAGCGACATGGAGCAAAAATTAGACCTGATTAAATCGTATATACGAATTTTGGAATGATTGATTTTTACGGGGGTCGTAAAATGAATTTGGGGTTAGTATAAAGCATTTCTTTTTCTCCTGAGGAAAGTTAGTAGCCAGTAGCATTATGGACACAGGGCTGGATGGGAACATCGAATAAAGTGTTTCATGGTTTTTGTGTGTTCAATTTTTCGGTTGAGAATTGAAGATGCTGAGTGCATAGGTCGATAAAATTTGCCTGTTCATCCAAGTGCATTCAGACATTTAGAAAAACATGGAAAAAATGTCTCGGTGTACTTGCTTAAACAGGTAAAATGTATCGACGTATACAGCCAGCATTATCAAATTCTCAACCGAAAAATTAAACATACAAAAACCACACAGCCTTTGTTAGCTTTTCCCAACCACCCTTGGGTCCATAATGCCACTGACTACCATTTTTCCTCAGGAAAAAATAAATTCTTGCCACTGACCCCAAATTCATTTTGCAACCCCCTTTAAAATCAATCATTACAAAATTCACATCTACAATTGAATCTGGTCTTATTTTCGGTCCGCGTCGTACTGAAACTTGTGGTCTCATACTTAAAAAATTAACACAGTAACTTCATGGTAAATCTTACACCATTCCAATCTAACAAATTGAAAATATTTGTAACCTTTGTAATAATCCAGACATTACAACCCGCCAGGCTGACAAGATCAATGAAACAGTGCTCTTGCCTACTCAAACTTTAAATAGGCTTATTTTTAAACCGCTTGCTGATCTTGATACATGTTTTTTTACTAGATTATAATCCATTATAACGTTACTCTACCATAATCAAGGGTTTCCTGAATCACCTCATTGAAAAACGCAAAATTGAGCCAGATATTGTCGAAAAATAAAAAAAATTCCGACTTCTTACCACCACTATTGTTCCCACAGGTTAAAACTCACAGCTACAACGGGTGGTGCTGAGTACACGTCTACACTGGCATTCAGTTGTGGTCAGGTATACTCGAGTTACTTTGACTATAGCAGTTGACTTCTGTATCAAGCATAGCAATTTACTACTGACTGGAAGATGAAATGAGAGTTCAAAGCCTGGGATTTAGGTAAATTAAGTCTTGGCAGATTAAAACTGCCGCCACGGAAGGAAATCATACATTACCGGAAGTATGAATTTAAGTATAGTTAAGTTTTAAACAAAGCACAATTTCTAAGGTGGTAAAGGTTACTGACAAGAAGAATCAACTTCCAACTACATTTATAGCCTTATTTAACATGTTTTCATTAAAATAGACATTTTTAAAATCTCCAAGAATTTACAAGTTTAAGTTTAGTTTCACTTCACAAAGCGAGTTTAAAAATCAACTTTACATTACAAATTGCAACAAGCCAGTTTTTAATACAGACTGTTTGCTTCGTTTACCCTTTACCTTGTGATTTATTCTTTATTTATTACTTGCAACAAGAGTTTTGAAAGAACAGTCAAAGGTATTTGCTTATCAACAAGTTTGAATAAACATCAGAAAATAATAATTTGATCAACAATAATATGTTAACCAATATTCGTTAGGCTCATGATTCTAATAAACTTCACCTAATTTTTGCATACATGATCATTGCCTTCGTTAATGTTTAGTGAAAAACCGAGTTGCTCAAATAACTAACTACATGCAAGAAATTTCTGAGTGATCCTTAGATACAAATTAACACAAGGGTTAGCAATAAAAAAAGCGGGATTTTTAGAGAGACCCTTAAAGCTCTTAAAATTGTGGGGAGACTACAGACCAATGTCTCGAAATCTATGTCCCAGTATGTTACACAAAAAACCAATCAATTTAACTTTAAAATAACCAATTTATAATAAGTGACCTAAAACGTCAATATCAAAGTTAACTTAATTTTTTTAACCACCTGCATTGATTGACATGGCATTTGAACGCACTGAAGAACATCTCGACCCCCAGACGAGCGTAGTCACCTTTGGCTTTTGTGTCTGAGCTATGCTAACCATGACACCACTAGGATTTTACACCAGCAGGTCGGATCTAACTGACCCAAGCGCGTTACGGCCGTCCTGATTGGCTGAGAGCCTACAGGTGGGTAAATCAATACAGCTTATTGGAGGAGGAGACACGGTCTCTTTGGTTTGGTGAAAAATTCGAAGGAGTGGTCAACTGTGGTTCTGTCGAGTTTGAATAAGCAATACAAATTGTGAGGTATACATACAGAAGATTGAGCAAATGAAGAATCTGGACTTAAAATGTGAATTAAAAGGCCATTAATATTTAGAAGCGTGAAGAGTGAAGCTATGGCACTGATCCTAGTTAAACATTAAATTCATAAATATGAGGAACTAAGTTATAGGAGGAAGATTTCAAAGGCATACAACGCTTATATGAGTGATGCTAAAGAAAAAAAGTAGCAAGTGCAGATTAGACTTAACAATGTACTGTATTCCATGCAAATTAAGTCCAGTCATTAATTTAAACATGAAACCCAAAAAGGCATGCAATTTGCAGCACATTTTTCCTAATTCACAGTACTCTAAACTGGGAGGCTTTATACCTTCAAAAATAATGATTACATATTAATTTGTGAAATGACGCTGCGATTTTTTCAAAGATCGGCGACCGTTGCTGATGGTTTCGGCAATTCATTATTGCGGAGAAGAATGAAGAAAGTTTTTCCATAGAAAATTGAAGAATAAAATGTTTTTGAATTAGGCTCAAACAGATTTGAATTTCGTCCATTTCGTTCGTTTGAAGTTTGACACTTCCAGAAATATTTTTTCTCGTTGCTCACCAAAAATAGATTGTCCTAGATTTTCTAGGCTTCCTCTCCAATCGTTGTGAAAATGGGACTTCTTTACACGAATGGCAAAAGTACCCCTAACCTGATTCTGGTTGAAATAATTTCACCCATCTTAAAACAACTGGCCCCAATTGATAGACTATCATACAAACTTTTGAAGTGCCTCCAGATCACAATTGGGTATCATTAGACGTTAAATCAATGTTCCCATCCATTGACCGTCAACATTTGCTCACCATTATCGAAAATAAGCTCGCTCTTGATCCAACCACCCTCCAGTAATTAGGCTGGAACGCAGAATTTATCGATGCCTTAAAAATCATCTTTGCTACAACTTGCGTCCAGTATAAAAAAAAGGTAGCTGCTACCAACACAATGGGGTCCCCATAGGTAGGCCTGTTGTCACTCACCTGCATGACATTGTCATGAACAATGTTCACAATACTCTTATTTCCCAGTTTCCTGAAATACTCTAAAAGATTTGCTGATGATAGTTTTGACCTTTGTCCGATTTCACTTCGCAGTAAAATACTTTTATTTCTAAACAATTACCATGGTAATAACAGTTACCATAATACCTTGCCTTAAACTAAAATTGGGTGCTTGGTAGGGATTCGAACTCACAACCATTCGATTAGCAAGCTTACGCCCTAACCATCAGACTACGCTGATTTGTTGAAAGACTTCAATTTTAAAACGTCCAATAAATAATTATGACAATACCCATTATCCTGGCATTTGAATTGTTGTTGTTCTACTTGTTAGGCTTTTAATACTGGCGTTTGCTGATTTACATTGTTGACTATTAACAATAAAAAAAAAATTGTAAAACTATGAAACTGGCCACTCGGAGCCGCCTAACTACGGAATGAAACAGCCAATCGAAATTCTGCCTTAAGGTGCACAACTACAACACGGTAGCTGTTCTTAGACACCATCCACACTGCCACACACCAAATATTAACGGAGGAGATGCAGGAACAAAATTCGTGAAATTTGACCACGGTAAACGTTTAATATATATATGATGATGATATGATGATGATGATTTCGAATCAGTTCCTAATAATGCCGTTTTAATTTTCGTTGATTTGACCCATATTCTTAAACCAGAGTTAATTGCAGACGGGTTCGTAAAGGGTGGGCATCACAGAAATATCATGCAGATCTGTGTAGCGCATGTTCCAAAAAAACTTAAGTACTGTTTCTCTAAATACCCACTATTTCTATCTGTTTAGAAATTGTAGGGTTATTCACAAATTTCAATATTAAGAGGCCATTTGGACAGCAGTTTAAATTTCTTACTTAATGTATGTAAAGTAGCGACTAGCGAACCCTATTCATACTTGTTCATTGACTGCAGAGTGAATACACTTAACGAAATGAGATTTCATGGCAATCTGATCAAAATACCTATAATTGTGTATGTTTGAGGGTAGTGGCAATTCCTGCTAAACAGCCAAGTACCGATAACTGTGTACATATGAGTGTAGTGACAATGGTTGCTAAACAACAAATTAAAGGCAATTTTCCAGTGTTAAGCCTCTTGGCCGCTAAAAGGTTAAAAACGCACGTAAAAAACTTTACTATCCTGTACTAATTTACAAAACGTAATTTGTCTATGTGCCTTAAATATTTTAAGAGAAGAATATTCAATTACTGACTCAATCACACAAAAAAATTATATAAGAAAAGATATAGGAAAGTACTACTTGTTATTTCAAAAAAGAACTGTTCAAAATGGAAGAGAGCTCAATATATTGTTAAACTTAAAAATGGAAGGTTTATTCCTCTCGTAATTCCATTGTTTACAGGATTGGCATGGCCGGTAGTAAATGCAGTGTCTTGATTGATTCATAGTAACAAATAACCAACTAAGCAAACAACGTTTAAACGAAAGAAGATAGTTCCCTGGAGCTAGGCGACGCCAAGTGCATCGACATCAATCCTTCCTAAAAAACTTCCTTCCAATCATCACAGTGAACTTTTAAGTAAATTTCACTACAGTAGACCTTTAACTAGTCTAGATGAAGCAATATGTGACGTGCTTTCAAGTAAGCTATCTAGTGATTATGATAAAGCCAAGCTTTATACGCAAACTCTACAGCGTTATTTAGACGCAAAACGGAAGTACAAAGACGAGCCCTTAAAAGTACTCATGACTTCTCTCACTGGAACCCCAGCACAGCGGTTCTGAGCAGTGCCAGCCGGGGGCGTGCGACGGGCTTCCCCTCCCTCCTCTCATCTGCAGGCTGTTAATTGAGTCAGTAGTTCGACAGATGTATCTGGGCCTTACGTAGAGAATTACATCATTCTACAAAAACTCCTAACACCAAAACATTTTAAAGTGCCTTCAAAATACAAGGGAAGAATCCATTGATTTTTAACTACGGATCCCGTTCAGTTCGATGAAAGAAACAGAGTGAGGGTTGGGGGAATTAGTGATGTGTGGTCTTTGGATTTAATTGATGTAACTAATATAGCACCTTTTACAACAATTAAAATTTGTTACTCACCTAAATCTTACCAGAAAAATAAAAGTGCACTTTCTTAGCACAGCCTTCAGTGAGTTTTTACACAACCCCTCCCCCTCCCCACATCTTATTTTTCTGGTCAGACTCAGGTAAAGAATTTAAATATTTTAATGTACAACGACTGCTACGACGGTACAATGTTAAAAAGTAGAGTACACAAAACGAAGTTATAAAGGCTTGCGTCAATAAACGATTTGTCCATTCCTTAGGTAACCGTATATTTTGTTACCTCCACAAGAACAATACTCAGGGGTACATCGACGTACTACCTGAACTTGTAAGGTCTTACAACAGATCATACCATACGAGCATTAAGATGGTGCTAGTTGACGTAAACGAATCTAATAAGCGGAGGGTTTTTGTAAATCTGTACAGTGGTGAACTTAAAATAAACGCTCCAGTAAGAATGGCAAAAAGACATATGTTTTTACTCGAAGCTATAAACATAACAGGGCAGAAGAAATAGTTTATGTTAGTGGAAAAAATGTTAAACACTCGATCCATACTTATAAAATAAGGGACTATGCTGGAGATCCGATAATTGGCACATTTTATAAAGAAGAGCTCCAAAAAGTGGGCCTTCCTTAAACCTATAAAATTGAAGAAGTACTTAAGACTCGCGAGAGAAAGGGGCGTACTGAGTATTTTGTTAAATGGTTAGGTTACCCTAAGTCAATGAACAGTTGGGTTACTGACATCTTGTGAAGCACAAGATGTCGGACGAAATTTACATAACGCTTCCCTCTAATTCAAGTAAGAAATTTTTTCCACGAAATACGCTTCAACGGTATACTACACGTTTGGCTGTTCCTTTGAATTTAATTCACAATTACGAAGTTGCCTTGGCCGAAATAACATTCCCTAACAACATTAGTCAAGATTCGGGAATAATTTTAAAATCTGCCGACGAAGAAGCCATGTTGCTTCATTTTAGTTTACTGAAGGGAGAGTTTGTGATGTGCCGGATGGACACTTTAAGATGGAAGTAAACTATATTTTATACTACGGGAACGAAACCATTAACTGTAATATAAGCGACTATAAAAAACATTACGTGCTAAAGATCCAATGAGAACTAAACCAGACCCACGCATACTCTACGACGAAAAAACTCAAACATTTAGTATACGTAATTCTGTTTCTAATCATGTGTAGGTGATGTTGTATTTAACCACAGAGGCTCGGCACACAAAACGAGTAGCACCAGGACAACTAATTTTGACTGGGAAGACAAAAAAAAATAATTAAAAAACATTTAAAAACCACCACCACCATTACACACAATACTAACAAGGGGAAAAACTAGCCTGCGAAAACGAACATCACGATTTTCAAGTTTAAACACCACCATTTATGCTATTTTTCATTCGATTACTTTCGTTCCAGGCTTCCTACAAACTGCAACTCTTTCTAATACCAGCAGCACCGACAATTCACCCATTCGTCATTTTTTTCACAACAACACAATCCCCCAAACACCGACGTGTAGGCCAAAACACCCCTGAACCAATTTTACGGGTACTGTTCAAATTATAGATTTTATCAAAACGAACCATAATTCCGTTTTGACTTTATTTTCTGATTTTTACATACTTTCCAACCGTTCCATCCGTTTTATCCTAAACATCCACGTAAGAGCAGGAACGCGCTCGAATCACTAAAACGACATCGAAATGCGCATAATACAACAACTTCTCAATTCGCCATCACTGTTATCCCACAATGCTTAGCGCGCATCATACTGTTTGATGACGGGTTCAAAAAGATGCCTCACGCAGATTGGTTGTAAAGAATAAATTGTGGGACAACAGTACAGCTTTATACAATAATGTACACGGCTATTTAATAATAAATAGCTTAATAAACACGTTAATCTGATTTATTCAAAGTGTGTTCTTGAAATCTGTAGATAACCAGCCGGCGCAAGGCAACTTCTTCAGCCCGCGATTAAACACTGTGATGCGCACTAAGCATTGTGGGATAACAATGATGGTGAATTAAGAAGGTGTTGTATTATGCGCATTTCGATGTCCTTTGAGTGATTCAAGCGCGTTTCTGCTCTTACATGTATGTTTAAGATAAAACGGATGGAACGGTTGGAAAATTAAAGGTCTTAAAATTCCAACGAGGTATATAGTATGTCAAAATCTAAAAATAAAGTCACAACGAAATTGTGGTTCGATTTGATAAAATCGAGAATTTGAACAGCACCCGTAAAATTGGTTCAGGGGTGTTTTGGTCTACACGTCGGTGTTTGGGGGATTGTGTTGTTGTGAAAAAAATGATGAAGGGATAAATTGTCGGTGCTGCTGGCATTAGAAAGAGTTGCAGTTTGTAGGAGGCCTGGAACGAAAGTAATCGAACGAAAAAATAGCATAACTGGTGGTGTTTAAACTTGAAAATAGCGATGTTCATTTTCGCAGGCTAGTTTTCCCCCTTGTTAGTATTGTGTGTAATGGTGGTGATGGTTTTTTAAATATTTTTTATTATTTTTTTGTCTTCCTGGTCAAAATTAGTTGTTCTGGTGCTACTCGTTTTGTATGCCGAGCCCCTGTGTATTTAACCCCTAAATTAGTGGCGCGATTTGGTTTTGATACATTTTTAGAGGGACTTCCAGACACAGAAAATTGCACGAATGAAAAAACAACTAAAATGCCTGTTTAAGACATCATTCAACTGCAATATGTAGGAAATTCTAGTGTTCAGTTACTAAGAATTGAACAGAATTGAATTTGATGGATTATATTACTTTCCCCTCCAGTCTGATTCATTTCAAATCATAGAAATACAACTGGCTGACCCATTGAATTTGGTCGTTACAGTCGATTCGTTTGCGTTTTACATATAAGACGATGTAAGCAGCATCAATAGACTCCTATAAGTTACTCTCTCCCCTCCCTCACCTTCATATATTTACCATGGCGGGAGGCTGCCCTTACACAGAGTATTATAAATCTCAGCAGGTTGTTACCTGCTCGTCTACTTTGCACGTCATGCCCAGCAAGGTCACGGAGGACTAGGAAATATTTTTTCTAGGCTGAGGCGTGTGGCCTTGCCATTTTAAAATCTATAGGTGGATTCTATAGGTGGATTCTTGGGACGAACTGCCTTGAGTACGGGGGTGGGGATAGGCTCGGACTTAATGGAAGGCAGACAATTTACCAGATTCAGCTCGTCATCGACTTAAAACAGCAGGACATGACATCATAAGTGAAGTGGGTCGACCATTACATCAACAGGGTGGTGGGGACGTAAAAAGAAGCGAAAGTCTAGCATAAAGGGTAGATGTTGCAGCAAAAATAAAGGAACTGTTAAAAAAAGAAGAACAACCTGTTCAGAAATTAGAACCGCGTTAGATTAGGATGATGCATATAAACGCTGTAGATTCAGTCTAACCCCTCAGTACTGGCTCTGTCATCATGGTTTTCCTACATCCTAATTCGTGCGAGGTCTGCTGTCTCCGCTCGATTTATTTTCTGTTATCCTAGTTCTACTTTCTACACAGAAAACAAAGTGTGCAGAATTCAGACCAGTAGCTGCCATTGGACTCAAACAGGTAATATACTTTATTGTGCCTAGTTCGGAAGATTATAATGATTTATCTCAAACTTTGTTATATATAAGTGTAAAAGTTGTGAATGCAAATGACAGAGAAGATTATGTCACTGCTGATAGCTAGCATCACACCAATGAATCTGTGGCTCCATTCAATGTTTGCCCAGGTTGGTATATGCTTAAATGGTAAACTACCAACTGGTACTAATGATTATTACAGATACAAGGCCTTTCTGCAAAATTAAAAAAGCTACAATCCTCAATTAAAGCAAGTCAACTGGGCTCATCAGGTTGGGGCCACGCCACTTCAAGATCTGCTAGAATTCCACCTAGCACTGAGTTAGAACTTTTAGGACGTGTTAGTCACAATTTAGTGAACCAATCCCGCCAATTTTGAAGAACACCGATCTAGGAATTTGTGCCTCAAAGACCTAAATTTCACTTGAACTTGACCGCTGCTAGAGTAGAGGCTCAGAGAAATCTAACTATTGTCCTACTAGAAGCCATTCTCTACATACGTAAGGTCACCTCCACCCATTCTATCCTCCTGGCCCATGCAAAAACTCTGGCTGTTTCTAGCGTTAAAATATCCATACAGAAAAACAATATTCAAGAGTCATACACTCACGCAAGGTACACGAAGCGCTACTATTGACAATGTGTTTACTGGTGATGTTTCCTCTCGAGTCACGATAGGAATAGTGAAACACGCAGGAATCGCGGGTGTTTTTGCCAATGACCTTTTTTCTTCGAACCTTTTAATTGGTCATCTTTAACGCTTTCCGTGGATGGTGTGACGCACAATTCTAAACAAAACTGTGATATTTTTAGCTGAAAAAGAAGCTGTGATGGAAATCGATGAGAAAAGAATTGTACTTTCAACTGAATAATGAACACACAACAAATATAGAATATTTTGCACTCACGTTGTGATACATTTTTAGGAGTATTTCCTTCAACCACCTTCCTGAGGGTAAGGATGGAGTGCTATTAACTTGGATAAATGTAATTAGGCTGGATCACACTGGGTCGTTCTAGGTTAACACAAGTATTTTGCTCATACGGCTTGATTCCTTTACCTAACTCTTTACTTCTGCATTTAAAGAAGAAATGTGGAGAAAGCTGGTTTCACAATACTGAAACATTACAGCGCATCGAGTCGAAAACTTGCGAACAGTTGTTTATTTTTGATATAATTCAAAGGTGTAAAGGGCATTCCCTGCCGATATTGTACAATTTTTAAAATCTAAACATGATTGTGAATATTTGATTACGTGAATAAAGTCATGTAACATTAATTATGATGATATTTTTAAATTTAGTTGCTGTGAGAATATGACGTTTCTGTGTGATCAATTTTGGACGTACGTACGGGAGTCGTTAACTCCTCCACCTTCATGTGAGATCTTTCCATGATAGACATCACATATATGAAGTGTGTTCATTTGCCTCAGTCATTAATTTAAGACAGCATCGTTGAAGGCATTTGGTCACGTGTCCCATGTGTAGGCACACTTTCAATACTTATGGTGATTTCATATGTCACTCTATCGCCATGCAAGCAACTCCACCATAGTGTAGTACTACCACCACCACCACTCAACCACCATGAACATCTTCGTTTCCGTTTCGTGAAGAGATGTCTGCCTTCAAACGTTTTTTTTAGACGCTATGCTTACACCATTCCCGCAAACACACGAGATGTTCATAAATATTTAATGAATATGAGTGGACACCTATTGACCTTATTCAGGACACTTCTCTCTGAATTAGGTCAATATAAATTTTTAATTTGTATCAGTGTTACTTTAGAGAAAATTCGATATGATGGTGAAACTGATTGTATGCCGGTGTATCTATGCAGTACTACTAGGTCTGTATTTTCACTCGAATTTTTCATTAAAGGAAAAACCAGTGCTATAGAAAAAATCTTTAAAGAGTTAGACTATTTTCAAAAGCATGGCTCAGGGTGGATTGTGACATGCATCGATAGAATTGACATACACGTCGGTAGATACGCACCGTCAACTGGTGAGTGTGGAATGAACCTCTTTGAGAAGTTTTTTACCGATAAACAAGCAGTTGTAAACGTAAAGTGTACAGACAGTAAGTGTTTCGTGTATTCCGTAATCGTGGGTCTTCACCCAACTTGAAGTAAAAATGCTAATAAAATGAGTCACTATATCAAATATGAAGGCGAATGGAATCTGAGTAGACTTACGTATCTGACTCCTGTTAGTGAAATTTGAAAATTTGAAACTCTAAATAACTTAGCAATATTTTTATATGGTTTTGAGGACTTGACTGTGTTTTCTATTTACTTGAGTAGAAGAATGAATTGTCCAGAAGTTAAATTTTTACTTGTAAACGGATTAAGAATTTCAACAGACTGGTTCATTCAAACAGTAATAGGTATGTGTGTCATTACTGCATGTCTCATTTTCGTACTAAGGTTAACTTAAATGTACAACTAGAGTTATGTCAAACTTTTAGTCCGCAACATGTAAAAATGCCAGTTTCAAATCCCTCCATGCAGTTTATGAGATATGACCGCCAATTGGCTTGCCCTTATGTCGTGAACGCAGATTTCGAGTCTATATTGCCAAAATTCAGTACATGTAAACGTGACCCTTCACTTTCGTTCACCCTTAAAACTAATTTACATAAACCATGCGACTAGTCTTTCATGGTCATTGAGTACGATGGAACCGTTTATATACATGGAGTTTACAGAGAGAACGATTGTGTTGACGATTTTCTCTCTCAGTTGGTAATGGTTTATGAAGAAACTCAAAATAAAAAATTCAATAGGTCCTTTGGTGCCCGATCCTATTTGGCATGGCTACTCACTGTCACATTTGTGAAAAGAAATTTAGATCTAACAATATTAAAGTTCAAGATCATTGTCACTTGAGCAGAGCGTACAGAGGTGCAGCCCACGTTAAGTGTAATCTCCAATACCAATTTAAGGGTGTACACTTCCAATATTCATGCACAATTAAAAAAAAACTGTTGACACATAATTACCAGGGCCTTACCTTACTTTGGCAGAGAAAATGTCTCAGAATACTGAAATACTAAAAAGTTTACTGCTATACAGTTGGTAATTTTAGATTTTTAAACAGTTTTAAGTTTATGTTCTCCTTCTTCCAGCACTTTAGTCGATACCCTGACAGACTTTCCACTTATGAGAGAACTATTGTCCGATAATCACACCTCACTTACAAGAAGGGTGTATATCCCACACTTATTGTGATTCGTTTGAACAGTTTAATGAGACTACTTTACCTCCAGAGGAAGCATTTTTTTCAGATCTCACACAGTCTCACATAAGTGACGATGAGTACACGTACAAAACAAAGTGTAAAACACTTGGAGATTACCATGATTTGTACATTTTAGCAGACTCTGTATTTTAGCAGATATTTTTGAACAATTTAGAAAACTCTAACAATATCGGGTAGACCAAGCTCATTTTTATATTCTCCCTGGTCTTTCTTGGGAATCTGCGTTACGAATGACTGGAGAACGTCTGGAATTGTTACAAAGTGTCGACATGTATATTGTATAATTTCTTCAAGTTTACGTGTGGGTGTGTTTATAATCTCCAAACGGTATGCACAGGCCAACAATCAATTAGTACCTGATTGTTACGATCCTTACAGTGACACATCTTATCTCATGTATTACGATGCTAATAACTTGTATGGTTTTTGTTTTGTCAACCGTTACCATATTTAAATTTCGAATGGATGAGTAAAGATGAGCTAAAAAATCTTGACTTCACTTGTTTGACTACATCTTGCATTGTACAGATTGACACCGAATGTCCGAAAAAATTACATGTTGAACACTAGAGACTATCCATTACCTCCCAGGCATACTTTAATTACTGATGATATGTTGTCTCCGTTCAATAAAGAACTATTTACTAGACAAAGTTCTTATAGTTTGGGTCGAAAATTAGTTACTCATCTTATGAAATGAGAACGATGCATTTGTTATTACAAGAACTTAATGTTTTACGTGAGTAAAGGACTAAAGGTTACTAAAGTTCACTCTGGAATTAAGTTTACTGAAAAGGCTTGGTTGGTTAGCACCTTACATAAATTGTAATACAGAAAGACGTAAAGATGCAAAGAACGAATTTGAACACAGTTTCTATATACTAGCATATAATTCGATTTTTGGAAAATCGATTGAAAACCTAAGGCGTTACTTAAATATCAAGATAACTACTAGTGAAAAGCAAGTGTTCAAACTGATGTGTAAATCGAATGTTGAATATTTTGACATATTAGTGAACAACCTAATGTTTTTTAAAATGCATCGCTCATCAGTACTTCTCAACAAACCTGTTTTCTGTGGTACAGTCGTACTGGAGCTGAGTAAATTATTAATGTACTCATTTCATTACGATGTAATGTTACCTAAGTACGGTACTGAAAGGTGTCGTTTGTTAGCATCTGATAGTGACAGTTTTATCTACTAAATAAAAACTGACAATATTTACGACGTTATATCTCAGTCATTGCACCTTTTCGATACAAGTTCATACCCTCGTGATCACCCGTTGTATTCTTTAGATAATAAGGCACGACCAGGTGTGTTTAAGGACGAGCTTTGTGGGAAGCTATGAAAGAGTTTGTAGGACTTAAGAGTAAAATGTATTGTTATACTTGTGAAGACGAGACTGAAAAAAAGGTATGAATAGGCGTCCAAAAATGTGTTTTACAAAATAATGTAACTTCCGATAATTACATTCAATGTCTAAACGAACACAAGTTTTTTATCTTTGAGCAAAGGAACATTAGGTCTCAATCAACTTTCTCTATCAGTAGGTTACGCGAAAAGGTACATTTAGACACATGTAATGATTTCATTAGTTATGGTCATTACAAAACACGAAATAGTAATGATAAATGTTAAGTTTTCAGCTGTTTTTTTTTGTAAGTATCGTTCTTTTTGTGGTTAGAGGTAATGACCTCTTTTTTTCTTTGTGATGATGAGATTGTTTTTTTTTTATATGTATCAGTTTACATGTATCTGCTTTTTTCAACTTGTTTTTAAATCATTAAGCTTTCCATCATGTAAATAAACTAGTGAAAATAAATTTAATGAATGCTACGACTATATAAACAATGGCAGATGCTTCTTAACTCGTATCATTTAGACGATGGCGTTCGGCAACAATAAGGATAAAGCGAAAATCTTACCGCACTTGTTGCCGAACGCCATCGTCTAACATATTTGTACAACAAAGATTTGAATATTTAGTGAACGAGCTATTGTTGCAATAAAGCGACAGTGTTAGCGCATTGTTGCCGAACCATCGTCGAACATATTTGTACAACAACGATTTGCATTGTTAGTAACCGAACCATTATTGTGATAGCATAACAAGCCATTGTTGGCGGGAATGTTCTTTGCTCCACTCCGTTTTTAAAACTCAATAACTGCAATAAATGCCTTTATTTGTTTATTTTAATACATTTTAACTCTTTCCTTCAGGTCTTTCTTCAGTTGCAATAAATGTATTATTTTGGAAACATTTGTATGTATTAGAATATTCGTTCGTTATGAGCATATTCGAATAGGATATTTTCCATTCGAATATTCATACAAAAATTCAATGTCGTTTTACGTTTTTTTTTCATTTAGTTATTAAGTTTTCCTGTGGGCTTCTCGATTCCCAGTCAGTCAGCACTATATTTTTTCTTTCCTTCTCGACCAATTTGTGGTGGAATGATCCATGCATTTTGAATTGCTCGCTTGAAACTGAGGGGGGAGGGGTGATTGCGCGCAGTAGTTATTTCTAAAACATTTAAGAACTAAAGAATGGGGACGTCAACCAGGGCTACGGTTGCCAATTGATAGATGACATCAATTTCAATATCATACGTGAAAGGAAAGAAACTTTGGTGGATTACGTTCATTCCGTATAGTACTGCAGTTGGCAATTTAGCATTTTTTGTGGTGTGAATTTCAAGTTGCCTTGTCTAGTTGGTTAAATTAAACTTGTGGTTATTTTTTCGTATGCCTTGCATTGCCAACAAACTAAATAAAACTTAAGTATTTAATGAAAACGTATTTTTGGGGGGAGGGGGTTGCTGGGAGATTCGGCCTAATCATGACAACAAAAATTTGAAGGAATGTTCGAATATTTTTTTGCGAATATTCGAATATGCTTTTTCCCTATTCGTCCGACCGCAAACGTAAACATTGCTAGTGGTAGTAGATTTACTTACATAAGTTAGAACCAAAGGCCTTCGTTTTCTTACTTACGTAAGTAAGAACCCAACGCCTGTATTTTCTATGCCTAGAATTATTTTTTCTTATTTAAAAAAAATAATAGTTATTAATTAAAAGTGTGAAATAGTTTAATACTACTTTAGAAACTATTTAGATACGTAAACATGAACAGCGATTGTATTTTTACTACTTAAGAAAGATCCAAAGACCTTCGTTTTCTTACTTACGTAAGTAAGAAACCCACGCCTAGCCGTGGTTCTTACTAGTGGTAAGAAAACGATTTTATTGTTGCAGCTTTGTTGCAGCAGTGTGTCTTCATGATATAAAACTACTGCTGCAACAATGGTCCAACAATGAAAGAGTTGTACAAATTGAAATAAATACCATTTCTAATACCAGTCATGGATGAATATAGAAGTTATAGAATGATGACGATGATGAGATTGTGCTTTTTTATATGTATCAGTTTACATGTATCTGCTTTTTTTTAACTTGTTTTTAAATCATTAAACTTTCCATGATGTAAATAAACTAGTGAAAATACATTTAATGAATGGTACGACTATATAAACAATGGCAGATGCTTCTTAACTCATTGAAATAAATACAATTTCTAATATCAGTCGTGGATGGATATAGAAGTTATAGAGATGTTACTGTTAAAAGACTTGAAATTTTGACATTTTTAATCCTAGTACATTTCTCGACAAATATATGCATACTCCTTTTAACAACAAGTAATGTCTAACATTGTGTTCCGTGGAAAAAACTGACCTTGTGTGTTATAAGCAAAACAACACCAAAAAATCAGCACTGTAAGTTGTAAAGAAGAAAGCTACCTATCATCTGATTTGTACTTTATTCTACGTGTGACATTGCTGACATTTATGCTTATCTGGAAAAGAATTGTACATAAACAGACTTTAGTTTTACAGAATTCCAAAATATGCACGTTCATATGACTTCTGTTTTACACATAAAGAGGCGTTACGTTTTATCGAAAAAATAAAAATTATTTGTTTTGTATTGTGTTTGTATTATTTCGAAAAGTAAAAAAAATTATTTGTTTTGTGTTATTTCTTTTTTTTAATACTTGTATTACCATTTGCGTTTGCACTACGTGAAAATGCTGCTAAGGACAATAATGGACGGCAAAAGAGTTTCGATTGCACTGCAGCACATACGCTTCCAATGGCATGCATTCAATGCCAAGGTTAAAAACTAACAGCTTAACTTATCTTCAGATCTATGATGCCTTCCTTGTGTAGTCGTCTCATGCTGCGAGTGTTTTGTGCTGCCATCTCTCGAAGAGAAGACAAAATACTTCGTTGCATTATACATTACAGCTGTTTTGTAGTAGTGAACTGAAGACCACTTAGTTAAAATTAATTTTAAAAAGGAGGGAGGATTTATCAGCTAGAGGTGATGAACGTTAAAAGGACAACTGCATGATAAATTTAGAAAATAAAAAGGAAAGCTACTTATTACAAGGTTAGTGCCCTGAGCAAGGTGATACAGACTACGATGATAAACAAAAATAAAATAAAAATAAAAATGAAGAATTAAAGATGGTGAACAATGAAAGACATAAACACAGTATATTATAAAAAATAAAATAAATGGAAAACTGAAACCAAGCCTTAAACCATCTATTTTACGGATGGAGTTGATTTTTCTTAGTACAGGTGTCACTGGTATGATGTCACTGTTAAATTAAATATCTTGAACCAAAACCTGTAGTATTGACTATCTGAAAACAAAAACGAACCTGACAGATGTGGTTTGGGGGGTTCACAGATATAGGTCCCGCCATTTTTATTACCCATAATGAATCTAGACTGGATGTGACCTCATCAAGACTTCTGGACATGGCACCCATAATACACCTGGACCGGAAGTAACATCATCCAAGATGACAACTTTACCACTTCCGAAGGCACTTCCTGGCTCGTTCTGCACGCTTTCTGCCAACTACCGGAAGTGTCGCCATTCACGATGGTGTCATGTGGACTTCCTACCAGAAGTGACGTCAATTGAGATGGCGTCAGGTGTATTTCCGAGGCCATATACCTCATTTTCTTACTAATCATTTCCGACTCACCCACGTTGCTCAAAACACGATTTTGTGATCACCCGGGATGTGAGCTCCTCATCCGAATACGAAGTTTCCACTACAGAGAAGACGAGTGTGTGAGTTACGTCAAGCGCCGTGCCTGCGTGTTTGGATATGCCGTCAAATTCACTACGATCTCAGTGAAGGTGTCAGCATCGTGCAGATCTTCTCTGTTACCGTATGTTCTGTCACCGTCTGTTGTGGTGTGCTCCGCAAAAGTGTCATCACCACTATGCATACCCTTCTGCATGAAGCTTTGCGTAAATCACAAACTGTGCGTGTTTCCGGAAAGTGCCACAATGGGAGCAGTACGGTTGCCCGACACTTGGTTGCCAGACGGTACTTTTGCCCGGAGTCAGTTTCCCGACAGGTCTTTGCCAGACAGTGATGTTTGCCCGACAGGTCTGTTGCCCAACAGTGGTGTTTGCCCGACAGATGAGTTGCCCGACAGTGATGGTTGCCCGACAGATGAGTTACCCAACAGTGATGTTTGCCTGACAGGTGACTTGCTCGACAGTAATGTTTGCCTGACAGGTGTGTTGCCCGACAGTAATGTTTGCCTGACAGTGATGTATAAGAAAAATATCGCACCGCACTAAAAGAAAAGTAAAACTCATTTTTTGTATATTAGTAAACTTCTGTTTCATACTTTTCACCTTGCACCCCTCCCCATGCTTTCCCTCGTCTTTTCCCCATGCTTCTTCCCCCCCCCCCCTCTCCACTTCATCCTACCATTCCCCCAGCCCGTATGTTTACCTTTCACTTTTGACTGCTTATCCCCAGCCTGCGTGTGCTTTTTTTTGGTTCCGCCTTTCATTTCACTTGCACTTTCGGTTTTGCCTCTCGCCCCTTACTTTTTTTAATATATTTTCTTCACCCCGTTCAGCATTCTCATTTAGGAATTCATTTCTTGCTACAGTTTTCATTTAATTTTTTTTAAATATCAGCTTTGTGTATCTGCTTTGTTAACTGTTCAGATTCATTAAATTAAATTTCAGTTTTTTAAACTATTAAATGTTGAATTGTGTTTTACAAGTTTGAAAAGTATCAGCTTTGTTTACTTACTTTGTTAACTGTTTAACTTTGGTAGCAGCTTTGTTCAGCTCTTTTAATAAATATAGTCTTGTTAACTGTTTCCATTATAAAAATTGTTAAATGAATTTTACAATTTTTAAAAGTAACAGCTTTGGATCTGCTTTTACAGCTTTGTTCCGCTTTTTAACAAAAACATCAGCTGATTGCTTTATTAAAATTTTGATTGTATTTTACAATTTAAAAAAAAAACCTTTTAATTTTGTTTAATTTTCTATCCCCCTCTTCAACGTTCTATGTCTGCTTTGTGAACTGCTTTGTGAACAAAAATATCTTTGTTAACTATTTGCATTATTAAAATTTTCTAGGGTGGTATGTGTTTTGTACATTTCTAATAAATTACCTGCCTAATAAATTATCACGAACATTTCGTTGATCCCCACGCGCACTCTATTATGGCTAAACTGATCATAAAAAATGATAAAATGATAAAAATAATGATAAAAATGACGTATAAATGTACTGCGAGAGGGAGAAGGAGCTCCGTTTCAGTTCGGTGTTAGTGAGCTTTTCACTGTCTGCTCCAGTTGCTATTTGTTGTGGATTGTTCCATGAAGGTTCTGTGCTTCGTGTGTGCCTGGAGACAATTTTGGTGAGTCGTTTTTGGAGCCGTTGTGGCTGTTTTTCTGACGGAACTGTGGCCGTGTTTTGTCCGACATTGGGTGCGGCCATCTTGAAACATTTTGAAAACCGCTAGTTCGCTACCTGCACGAGGGAGAGAGAAGATCAGAAAATTTTTTCTCCCCCTTTTTTTTCCCCCATGTTTTTTTTGGGTTGCTGCCGCCTGTTCCCACATATCCTTGTTTCTTATTAGTTTTTTCCCCCTTTTTTTGCTTTTTGTTCCTGTTTCCATTTTTTTTCTTTTGCTCAGCATGGAGGAGTATCATGAACAGGTTAAGGTCGGTGAATTGAGTGGTTCGAGAGGGTTGGAGGCAGTTTTGCTACAGTAGAGGAATAGACGAGACACAGTATATTTTGATTCGTTACAGACTCTATCCATCGATAGGTCAATCGCTCAGAGTACCCCACTGGGCGGATTGACTGTTGTTGGCCAGGGAAGCGTTAGACATGACTTAGATGACTCACATAATGTTACAACTCTCCAAGATATATCCACTAAGCTTCTAAATAAGCTTGATAGTATCAGCCTAGAAAAGGATGTCGACCTTGTCGAGATTAATACTAAGGTCGACTCCACCCAGCAGCAGATGGAGTTTAAGATGGCATCTCTTTTTGCGGATTACAAATCTTGTTTTGAACGATGGTCTTCCAACTTCTTCTAGCGGCAGGAGGAGGTATTAGGGGAATTTGCCAAGACCTTAATCAAAAAATTGAAGGGATAGGCGCAGTGGAATTAAATAATATTGGAGCTGCAAACGGTGGACTGTGAAACTCGGAATGATGACTCATTTTGTGAACACGGTAAACATCACTGTAGTTTACTAACTATAATGGCATGACATATTTACATATAGAAGGGACACAGTATTTTAACACAAAGCATGATCTAAACGGTTGGAGGAATTTCGATGAAGTGCCGAAGCCAAAGCAACTTCTTTAACAACAACATTTCCAATTTGTTTACAAACATAACAACCGTTAACAATAATGATCACAACGATAAACACTTAAGAACTATTGTCTTCAACAGATGACCCATCATGGTCATGACGATCATTGTTGGTTCATGGTGACCCTGCAGTCATACGTCATCGTAGTGCAGAGTCAATAGTTGATGTATGGGTCCAAGGTCAAGGACCCCAGGAATCAACATGCCCCCGTGTGACGAGGACACCCTGTAAAATAAATCTCATCATCTGGAGTCGGATGCTGCAAGAGAAAGACCAAGACAGAGATTAGTATGAATCTGAGAGGTAACTGCTTTGGTGCAAATGTCGGCCCAATTTCGTTCAGTGGGAACAAACTCCAAAACGATGTCACCATCATCAATTTTCTGTTTGACAAAATGATAAACAATTTCGATATGTTTTGTTCTGGATCTTTCAATCTGTGAGTTAGCATGTTGAATTGCACTCAAAGAATCGGTATGCACAACGGTTTGTGGTGTACTATGTCCATAAACACCTATTTCTTTGAGAAAGGCACGCATCCAGAAAGCTTCCCTGGACGCTATGCACAAGGCACGGTACTCCTACTCCATTGTCGAAAGTGAGACACTTTTCTGTTTGGTTGCTCTCCATAGGATAGGGGTTCCGGCGTAAAACACAATTACACCAGAAATGGATTTTCGGTCATCAGCATTTGGTGCATGACTTGCATCTGGGAAAACTTCAAGTCTTGCCGGATTTGGACGAAAGACTAATTTTCTGTCGAGGGTACCTCGAAGATAACGCAGAATTCGTTTGGCGTCTATCCAATGTGTAGGATTTGGATTAGCAGAATGTGCGGCCACTGCATTGACCGCATATGCTATGTCGGGACGTGTCGCCAAGGCAAGATAAGATAGGCAACCTACTAATTCTCTAAAAGGGACTGTCTTCATTTCCCCTTGCTCTTCAACACTTAAGGTTACAGTCTTATTTAAATGTTGACCAGGGAGACACGGTGTGTTAACTGTTTTACAGAAATCCATATTAAATCTTTTTAATATTTTCTCTGTATAAGTGCGTTGATGTGCAAAAAGCACTCCACTGGGTTCTCTTTCAAATTGGATTCCTAGCAGGAAATTCAAGGGACCCAGATATTTTATATCCAGATCAGAATTCAATATCTTCCTCAACAATTGTCTAATTCTGATTGTTTGGGCAGCTGCCATTAAATCGTCGACGTAGACTGTGACGAAACCACGTTCATTGTTGACTTCTATCCAAAATACGCATGCGTCTGAAAGGCAACGATGCATACCATGCTTCAACAACACTTCCGTCAGTCTTCTGTACCAACAAAGCCCGGATTGTTTGAGTCCATATATCGATCTTACGAGACGGCACACCTTTGTTTCTTGACCGGGTATAACAAAGCCCTCTGGTTGTTGCATAGCAACGTAACAATCGAGTCGTCCTTGGAGATAAGCAACAGTCACATCGTATTGGTCTATATACCAATTGTTTTGTACCGCTACAGAGATTGCTAGACGTATTGTTGCAAGCCCAGCAGTCGGGCTGTAACTTTCAAAGTACGATTGTCCATATTGTTGCGTAAATCCCTTTGCAACAAGGCGTGCTTTGTAACGATTGATGCCGCCCAAAGCATTACGCTTAACACAGAACACCCAGCGACATCCTACCACGGGTACTCCTGGTGGACGTTCTTCTAAACACCAGGTGCCATTGGCAATATGGCTTCCATATTCAGCGTGTATAGCAGCTAACCATTTTTCTGAATCGACACTATTTATTGCTTCACGGAAATTATTCGGTATTCTAGGCTCATTAACAACTGTAGCTAAAGCAGCTGGCTCATAATCATCATTGTGAAAATTGAAGAAACAAGTATTTATCAACGTGTGTTGGGTCACTGGTTCACCATAACGTTCCAGGAGTAATTCAGTGAAAGAATCGCCAATAACATTGTTGTTATTTTTCCCTCCAAAAACTGTTAAAGCTTTTTCAGTCTTATTTTCATTCGTATTTGTTGGTACTTTAACGTTATTTTCTTCTGGTAAACTATTCTCTTCCCCTGGAATTGGCGTTTCTTTTTCTGACACAGTTTTATTAGACTTTGACCTCGTAAAATATCTATGTTCAAAACCTATTTTACTTTCACTTGTCTTGGATTCCTTCTTTTTCTTCTTTTTGGCGAGTTGACCCACAACTTGAGGAGTTTTGTCCTCTTCCAGCAAAGGCGTTACAGTAGGAGGGGTCACGACTTTCTCACCTGTAGCTGAAGTTGGCAGTTCAATTGGTGGGGTAATGGCTCGTGCTGTCTTAGTTGGCAGTTTTTCGGTTTCTTCTTCCTCGTCAGTTTCTTCATTTGTCCACAGCTGTTCCCACATCTTTTCAAATTCTGTAGAATTCTGTTGATCCAAATGTTCAAAATTAAATTCATTTTCCAGAAACGTAACGTTTCTTGACACAATCACAACTTTACTTTCCAAGTCCCAAAGTCTATAGCTACGTGAAATTAAGTCGTAGCCAATCATTACGCACTTCTTTGCTTTCGGCTGTAATTTATGTCTTTTCTGGACAGGAATGTGAGCAAAACATATTCAACCTATAGCTTTTAAATGTCTAGCCGTTGGTTTTTCAGACCTTCCTAACCATAATTGTAATGGTGTGCAATTCTTGTTAGCTTTGTTCACACATCTATTTCGTATATAGTCTGCTGTGGTAATTAATTCAGCCCAAAGATAAGTTGGCAAATTAGCACTAGTTAATGTTGCTCTAACAAGATTCATCAGGGTTCTGTTAAGGCGTTCCGAACGGACATTTTGCTCGGGGCAGAAGGGATTTGTGGTGGTGTGCCTCACACCCTTCTCTTTGAAAAAATCGGATAACGTTTTGTTAAGATATTCAGACCCGCAGTCGGATTTTATGGCTTTTAAACGTTTACCAGTTTGATTTTCGGCCATTGCTACATACTCTTTTATTTTTTCAGGAACGTCCGATTTATTCTTCAGTATGTAAACACTCACAAATCCTGAGTAGTCGTCTGTAAACGTTAGGACATACGAATTTCCGCCTATGGATTAGACAGGAATTGCTAGCACATCAGTATGGACTAAAGCTAATTGTTCTTTCTCTCGTTCGTATGTAAGTGCTGGAAAAGGTCTTCTTGTCAAATTTGCCTGAATGCAGTCATGACAGGGGAAAGTTATATTCTTCTTCTTTGGAAGTTTAAAATCCCTAAGGGCTTTTGAGTCACTCAGTTCATGCAAAGTAGAGATTGCTGTATGCATAAATCGTTTATGCCACAATTCCAAATTACTTTGTATCGTTACTTTCGCTGGCACTATCTTGTTTAACATTGCAACATGACCACTATCTGGAATTTCAGTATAGTTTGTTCCTCTAAGCAACTTATCTGTAACTGATCATTATTAAGTAATGGGTTTCCTACCAAAATGTACAAACCATTAGTCATATACCCTTTTGCAATCATTTTACGGCCATGATAAATCAAACAACAGGTCTCATAGAATATCACATGACACCCATTTGCTCTAGCCGATCTTACAGAAAATAAGTTAACTTGTAAGTCTGGAACATATAAAACATCTTTCATCAAAATTTTACCTTTACCAGTGTCAAAAAGAATGTTGCCTTTTGAATGCGGTTTCAAATCGCAATTTTTGCTGGCTGAAAGTATAGGCAAACCATTGATTTTTAGACAATTAAACAACCAGTTTTCATTTGACACGAGATGATTGGATGCGCCGGAATCCACGACGAAAATATCTTGCAACTTTTTACCTTTATCATCCGTAGCTGCTGAGAAAAATGACCAGGTCCATAGGCACGAGAACAATGCATACATCGTGGATGTGGCTGTGGCGAATAAACCCTTCGGGTCTTGGCTTGTATTCGCTTGTGATCCTCTGTTTCCTCCTCTTCTTTTGAATCCTCTCCATCCACGGTGATTTCCTCTACCTCTTCCACGGTTGCTAAAAATAGAAGGATCAGGGGGTGAGGGGCAGGACGCCATTTTGTGATTGGAACCACCGCAGGTAAAACAAATTAATTTCTTATTAGCTGTCGGTATTGTTTGACCCTGAGAGTATTGCTTGTTCGCATGTACGGCCAATGCTGCCGAATTTAAGGATTGAGTTAGGTTAGGATCATTTAGATTTCTTGAATCTTCAAAATATAACAGTTCTTTTACTTTTGCACAAGTAATATTATTGGCACCCATTGCTGCGAAGCCCATTAACATTACATCACAACTTCTAGGTAACCCCGCCAAAATGCACCATGCCAAATTTGTGTCGGAGATTTTCATGCCACAGTCAGCTAATTCGTTTGCACTTTCTTCAACCAGCTTGATATAACTGCTCATGCTCTCATTTGAAGATTTTGCTATAGAGTAAAATTTCCTATGTAATGCCAGACATCTAAGAACATTGTTCGGTTGAAAAGTGCATTTCAGAAAATCCCATAGTTGTTTCGGAGTAGTGACTGAAGTAGGAACCGTTACACAACCTGTTGCAATGAAAAGTAAAATTGTTCCAATGGCTTTTTGAGTCCCTACTAACTTTTTATTTGCATCAGTCTCTCTACTCTCTTCCGTCACGTAGGCCCACAAACCTTGATGCATTAGGTAAGTTTTACTCTTTCTGCCCATTGAATATAATTCGTACCAGTTAAATTGGGAATAGTCGTCTGACTTGAAATTAAACCTCCAGATGCCATTTTTAACTTTCAAATTTGGCACTGAACGGTATTACTTTTATGTTTTATTGTTCTGTTTTTATCGTGTCAGTCTAGCACGTAAATTCCCGCATTTGGGCAGCCATTAGAAACATTCGAATTTCCTTATTTAGAAGAATTATACTTATCTGATTCTCTTCTTTGCTTCATCGTTTCTCCCCTTCCTTGCCGGTGACGTCTTATACCTCCAATTTTCTCCTGGTTTCCGAAAAATAACGTCGCCGCATTTCTTTGCCATGTCTTCTTTAAGTTCACTTTTTCCTATTGAGCGTAGAATCCAAAGTTCCAAATACACGGCTCCCGCTACCACATTGAAGGGATAGGCGCAGTGGAATTAAATAATATTGGAGCTGCAAACGGTGGACTGTGAAACTCGGAATGATGACTCATTTTGTGAACACGGTAAACATCACTGTAGTTTACTAACTATAATGGCATGACATATTTACATATGGAAGGGACACAGTATTTTAACACAAAGCATGATCTAAACGGTTGGAGGAATTTCGATGAAGTGCCGAAGCCAAAGCAACTTCTTTAACAATATTTCCAATTTGTTTACAAACATAACAACCGTTAACAATAATGATCACAACGATAAACACTTAAGAACTATTGTCTTCAACAGATGACCCATCATGGTCATGACGATCATTGTTGGTTCATGGTGACCCTGCAGTCATACGTCATCGTAGTGCAGAGTCAATAGTTGATGTATGGGTCCAAGGTCAAGGACCCCAGGAATCAACAAAAATTCGAGGAGAGCTTAACTGACAACAATTCCACGTTGATCAACAATGTATCTTCTTGTATCCGAGATGAAGTAAATAACTGTATGCATCCAACAACCAATACCCAACAGATTAAGCCTATGACAGAATCATCTGGCACATCGAATATTTTGGTGAAACTGAATAATACTAACGTTGATAAATTGGAAATTTTATTGGTGCATCCGGACCATGAACAGTTGCCAACTAAAGGCGAATTAGAACCTAGATCTCATACCCAACAGCCACTTCACTCGACCATTACAGTAAGAGGTGTTACCAAGCGTAATCGTCGCGGAAAGAGAATTGACCACCACTCTCAACTGCCTGCCATGGGACCGAACCAGGTCCCCCAGGACCCAGGAGACCTTAGTGACAACGTATCTCGCTTATGTGCCACACAAAACCTTTTAAAGACCACTTCTACGTCAGAAATGTATCACAAGAAGCCAGGTAAGAAACGATCAGACGGGCCAACAAACACCCCGGACGAAATAGTTGCGGTAAGGTGGAAAGGTAAAACAACCTTACTTGGTGACTCAAATATAAGATCCCTAAGAGGAAGCAGCCATTGTGACTCCCAAACTTGGACCTACCCAGGAATTAAGATTCAAGACTTAATCAGTAAGCTGCCAGAAATTATTAAGGTCGGGCAACAGAGTGATACCTTTGTTGTGTGCACTGGAACAAATAATATCATTAACGACAGACCAAACCAAATTGTGCTTCACCTTGCAGCGCCTTACATCTTCAATTCGGGCAGCAAATCCAAATGCCCGTATCTCCATTGTCGGCCTTTTTCCAAGGCTTGGTTCAGTTAACAGAAAACTGGACCGACGAGTGAGCCACAAAAACTTTCTTTTGCGACAGATGTGTGTAGAGAATAATTTTACCTTCGTGTCCATTGAGAAGGCCAAACGTGTGGACCATACATTATTGGCACGTGACATGATACATCTTACTAGAAGGGGAAAATTTGTTCTTCAAAGTGAACTTTTTGCCCTTCATACCCATCCGGAAAACTAACTACTTGTCCTGGGGATATCCCCATTTCGAGTCATAATTTTAACCCTTCATGTCATAATTTTAAAAATTTTAACCCTTCTTATACCCATGTTGTTAGGAATCTGTCATGTGTTGTGTTGAATGCTCGCAGTATAATTTGTAATTTGGGCAGCCTTAAGGAGCTCGTGGCGCAAAACCAATTCGATCCTATCTTTGTCGTCAAGACATGGTTGCATCAGAATTTTCCTGATGCAATGATGGTCGATGTTAGCAAATATTCGGTTATTCGAAGGGACCGAGGTAGCAGGGCAGGGGGCCTTTTAATCATACACCTACAATTCCGATCGCAATTGTCGATATCTCGAACCAAGTTGAAGGTATCGTCATTACTGAGCCCCAAAATAAATTGACCTTCATATTGTGCTACATGCCCCATAGCAGGAACGACGAGGAGATTTTGAAGGTGTGCACCTTTATTGTACACTCAGTCAACAGCGATCATTCTAATATTATCTTGGGAGATTTTAATTTCTCCACAGTCGATTGGTACCGAAATTGGGCGAGCGAGAGTCATCATAGGTACTTTCTTGAATTAATGGTGCCCCTGGGCTTGAAGCAACTTGTTGAACAGCCAACCCGTGGAGACAATGTCCTTGATCTTGTCTTTTCACACGATGATCGATTGATTTTCGATTTGAAGGTGGATGTGCACATGGGAAATAGTGACCACTGTATGGTCTCTTTCCAGGTTAACCTGATGGGTTGCGGCATTACCCATGCTACTGATCCTAACCGCTCTTTTGGCCATGGAAAGCTGGACATTGAAAAGCTCAAGACAACTCTCGCTGATGTTAATTGGGACAGAGTTAATTTTGATGTCCACCATTCTATCGAGCAGGCCTGGTCTTGCTTTCAGAATGTTTTAACCAACCACATTAATCAATGTCGATGGACTTATAAATTTCACACACGTACCAGGAAAATTATGCCAAGGCATATTCTTAAACAAAGCATGCTTAAACTTAAACATTGGAAGCAGCTGAAATCCAATCCTTGCCTTACTACGCAGTCTGCATATAATGCATCAAGGAAGCTTTACTCAACATTGGTTGAGACATGGTATAGTGAACATGAAAAAAGTGCCATTCTGGAAGGCACTCCTTCGGTTCTTATTAGATTGCATCAGGAAAATTCGCAAAAAAGACTTCTTCATCTCGTTCGCTTCCACCTTTAAAATACGGGAATTGCTTCATTACAGATAACCTTGAAAAAGACGAAATTCTTAGCACAACTTTTGTTGCGAATACCATTACGGATGATGGGACCGTGAACCCTCCATTGGCTCCACGTGCGGCAGCAAACGAAAGTCTATCTGTGGTGTCTTCTAACCGCTTAACTATACTAAAGCCCTTAAATAAACTTAAACCCAGTCATTCCTGTGGCACTGATGGGTTTTCAGCATTCCTGTTTAGGCAAATTGCACACGAGATCTGTCACCCATTATCTAAATTGTTCTCCCTTTCCTTCGCTCAGGGTTATATTCCGGAAATTTGGAGAACAGCATTGATTGTGCCAATCTATAAGAAAGGACCGCCCTCTGATCCATTGAATTACCGTCCTACCGCACTCACATCTGTTGCATGTAAGGTTATGGCATCAATTATCCGTGACTCCATCTTCCCCTTTTTCAGTTTTTTCAGTAGGCACTCCATTATTGCACCAGATCAGTACGGCTTTCTGCCTGGTCGATCTGCGACCCACCAGTTACTTCAGGTTTTAGATCAGTGGACATGCGCCCTAGATGTTGGTGTTTCTTCTGATACCATCTACTTCGATTTTAGAAAAGCATTCAAATCTGTGGTGCACCGTAAACTTCTTCATAAAATTTCTGCATGTGGCATTGAAGGTAAACTCCTGAATTGGATATCCTCCTTTTTGGAAAATCGTACACAGAGGGTCATAATTGAGGGATCACTTTCTTCGAGTGTGTCTGTCCTGTGTGGCGTTCCTCAAGGACCCGTTCTTGGCCCTGTACTTTTTATTATTTACTTAAATGATTTATCTTTTTCGGTCAGCAACACCTATGGATGTAAGTTTGCGGACGACCTCAAAATTGGTGCAGCAACCATTAACCCCACAGACCACTTTTATCTCGAGGCCGAAATACTTAACGTACTAAACTGGTCCCAGTGGTTTACAGACAACCTTAAGCCATCACTTCATTGCCAGAAGGTTTATGCAGCGGCATTTCACAGATTGGCCGTTGTAAACAGATGTTTTACCTCCGGGAATACTCGTAATAAGATCTGGGCTTTTAAGACTTTTGTCCGTCCCATTTTGGAATACGCTACCCCTATATGGTCTCCGCACCTTCTTAAGGACATCGACTTGATCGAGTCTGTGCAATGCACATTCACCAAGAGTTTGCCTGACCTACGTGAGTATAACTACAAGGATCGCCGCAGGATGATGGGCCTGGAATCTTTATAGATCCGCAGGCTTAATTCGATCTTATTCTTGTTTACAAGATCCTTCGAGGTTTGATTTCAGTCGACCTGCCCTTTTTCGATGTCTCTACACACACATGCAACCTGGGGCCACCGATGGAAATTGATGGCTCAGGGCTCCCATCTTGAATGTCGAAAAATTTTTTTTCCGTCCGCATTGTACCAGTGTGGAACTCACTTAGCGCAGAAACAGTAAATATGGACACACTATCTGGACTCCGTAGAATGTTGAAGACTCAATCCTTGGAAAAGTTTTTGAAGAGGTTTTAAAAAAAATATTTTTTAAACCTTTTGCTGTTGTGCCAGCTTTTTTAAACATCCTCCTCTCGTGTTTTGTTCAGGCCCGGTGTAAGTGGCTCACCACCCTTCTGGTAGCCCTCCACATGAATGCGGTAAATTGATATGTTATTATAACCAGTAATTTCAAACGTTAGAAAAAGAAATAAACAAAACTTATAGTCGAGCAAACAAAACTGTCGGGCAACACACCTGTCGGGCAAACATCACTGTCGGGCAACATATCTGTCGGGCAAACATCACTGTCGGGCAACTCACCTGTCGGGCAAACATCTCTGTCGGGCAACTCACCTGTCGGGCAAGCATCACTGTCGGGCAACAGACCAGTCGGGAAACGGGCGTCGGGCAAAAGTACTGTCGGGCAACCGAGTGTCGGGCAACAGTACCAGACCCCCCTCAACAAACTGCAGTTTTTAGTTTTCCTTTGCTTCTAAAAAGAAGCTGTAGAGAATGGAAATGGAAGCAGCTTTTTGATCTCTACCAACAAGATTAGTAATTTGAAATGAAAGAGCAGCCAACTTTTTTTCTGACGCTTTCATATTTGACCTGATTTCTTGGTTTTACACGTTTTCTTCGTGTTATTCCCAGATTATGTGTATGTTTTCCGGAAAGTACGTTTCTTATTTTTTTGTGGGGGAGGGGGAGGAGTGTTCACTATTTATATGTGTGATGGATTTAAAAAAGGTAAAGGGATTAAAAGCTGTAAATTAGTAACTTAATTAACCTAGTATGAGGGATCAATGATACAGATTTTTATTGTACATAAATAGGTATGTAACTCTACACAGAATTAAGGTTATATACATTTTTATTAACTTGCTCAACTCTTCTCTTCAGACCAGTCATATTAGACCAAATTTAAGCCGATTCGTGGCATAATTCATAATAAGCTATCTTTCAGCACAGATGTTCGTAATGGTCTTAGGTTGAACATACTAAAAGTCCTGAGCTGTCAATGTTGAGCTACAACCGCCAACTTGGAAACATGGCGTGCAATATCGGTTTTTTTCACTATAAAAAAACTCGGTAAAGGTTGCTCGGGCATGGAAATATGTTCTATCCACAAACGTAGAGAATGAAATTTTCTACAAACAAAATTTCTATTCATTTTTTCGTAGATCCAATGAGTCAGCCAATAAACAGAGTAGAAGAATGTTGTGTTAATGCCGCCATCTAGGAAACGTGCGCCCGAAATCGGTTTTGTTTGAAATATCGCGGAAAAGGCTGAATAAAATGTTTTAAATCCGAAAGTGTAGAGCATGGAATTGTCTACAAAAAAGTTCTATTAGTTTTTTTTAACTGAGTCAATGATACAGCAAATAAATTATGTCAAAGAGGCCAACGCATGTGGCTCCTAATGTACATTACACTTCATGTAGTTGTGTGGCTTGGGGCTCAAAATTGATTGAATTTTTCACTTTCTGTGAAAAGCTTTAATGCATATGAAAAGTAACTGGACACAATAGCTATGATAGCAAGTTCAAAACTCCAAGGGAAAGGTGGAGGGCATGATATACCCCACCAAACAAGATAGTTTTAGTTATTTTCGTGTTCATAGAATTCCTGCGAGCCCTCTAATAGCCCTAAATGGATATGCTTGGGATTTTCTGAAAGGTGGGGATATATTCTTTCCGTCAATCATAACCAAAATTGTTCCTTTGCCTAGTTAAAGGTGCAGAGGCAAAAGCTTACGTTGATTTTCGAATTTCAAAGTACTCTTGCGAGCTCTCTAATAGCCCGAAATGGACATGCTTAAGATTGCCTGAAAGTGGGGATCAATTCTTTTCATCAATCCCAACAGAAGTTGTTTAACTTGGATAGGAACCATCCTACGCCTATTTTAAGGTGTAGCTGTAATTGGTGTAGAAGCTACTTTGAATTTCAAAGTACTATTTGAATGGTCATATTGGAATTTATACCTAAGCTAAACAATTTCGGCTAAGATTGATGGAAAGAATACACCTCCATCTTTCAGAATATCCTAAGAATGTCAAATTCGGGATATTAGAGGGCTCACAAGAACACTTTGAATTTGAAAATCAACAAACGCTTTCACCGTCATGCCATTGCCTCTTCACCGTTAACTAGGTATAGGTTAGTCCCTATCTAAGCTAAACAATTTCGGTTATGGTGATGGAAAGAATAGATCCTCATCGTTTAGAAAATTAAAAGCATGTCCATTTCTTTCTATTAGAGGACTCACTAGAGCACTTTGCATTCGAAATTCGCCATACGCTTTCTCTGCTACGTCACTACCTCTTCACCTTTAAACAGGCATAGGACGTTCCCTACCTAAGTTAAACAATTTTGGTTATGATTGATGGAAAAAATAGTTCCCCATCTTTCAGAAAATCCTAATCATATCCATTTCGAGCTATTAGAGGGCTCACAAGAATACTTTGAACACGAAAATCATTATAACTACCATTTTTGGTGGGATAAATAACCCCCCACCTCCCCCCGGGGTTTTTTGGAACTTGCTGTTATAGCTATTTTTCCAAGATAATCTTCATGTGCATTCATGCTTTTCACAGAAAGTGACAAATTCCATGAATAAAGTAATACACATTGAGTGCATTCGGGGCCCCATGCATCGCCTCTGACAGCATTTATTTGCTGAATCTTTGACTCAATTAAAAAAAAAGACGAATAGAATCTTTTTTGTAGACAATTCCATGCTCTTCAATTTCGGATAAACATATTTTATGCAGCCGTTACCGTGATGTTTTGACAAAAACCGATTTTGGGTACATGTTTCCAAAATGACGGCATTAGCTCAACATTCTTCTACACCATTTGTTGGCTGAATCATTGAATCTACGAAATAAATGAATAAAAAAATTTTTGTAGAAAATTCATGCCCTACATTTTTGGACGGATCACATTTTCATGCTAGAGTAACCGTTACCGTGATATATTGAAAAAAAACGATATCCGGTGCCATGTTTCCAAGATGGCGGCGTTAGCTCAACACGGACAGCTGAGGACTTTTAGTTATGTTGAACTTGATGTCACTACGTACATCTGTGACAAAAATCAGCTTATTATGAATCATTCCGAACATTAGATCTAATTTGACTGGACTATTTGAGGAGTGAGTGTAGTGTCATTGGTACGTTACAGTTGTATTAAAGAATATCATTGGCGTTATCATCAGTAGGCCTTAATGTGAACTTATTACCTAAGTTTGTATGGACAGCCACTAGGTGTACTAAACGTTATTTAGTACAATGCAGTCTAGAATGCCTATGTAGGGAGCTGCCTGTTACTTACCAACAGCTGTCTAGCTATTACTTCGTCCGTCTGCACCTTCACGCGTGCCACTCAATGAACCCACTAAGTGTATCGGATAACATATATGTCACAGTGTACTTCAAGTCAGGTTGGTAATTACGTGTATTGTTTTCAGGCTTGGCCAGTTGAGGCACATGCCAGATAGTTGACATCTTTAAACGTTTTTTTTCCTGTGGCAAAACAAGATTCTGTCCATGTTGAATTAACTGTCTTCCGCCAAGAAATGAAACCCACAGCTCCTCTCCCAGATGACCTCGTGACAAGGGGTGAAATACGAAGCGATAGTTACACAATGGACACTCCCACGTGTGTCAGCATTTATAGGTTCTTGATAGTAACGATTAACAAATTTTCCTACCTCCAAGACACCTTCTGAACTTTGTTTTAAGTAGCTGAAGGTCTACATTCGTTTTGTTTCCAATCATACGAACCAATTCCGTCAACATTTTTGAAACAATCATTACAGTATTTATATGGGAAAAAACGAATGGAAACTATGAAACAGTTCTTTTGCAGCCTGAACAACCAGAGCATTTTATTTAAAACTTTAGGAAAATGGTTCACCCCCCCCTCCCCCTCCTCCCTTCAGCCTGGCTAACTGTAGTGTTTGCCTGGTGCTTCCTTCCTCCCCAGTAAGAAAGGGCACATCTCACCACTTCATTCAATATAATATACGCGATATAGGTCACACGATAACAACATAATACACTGTGGTACAGTGCCATTCATTCGTCCGAAACTTTCTTGTGTAGGTTTCCTTCTTTTCGTTTTTCAGACCATTAATTCGGTAAGCCCGTAAAGAACTTTAATTGAAATGTTGCCACCTCCATTGAACTTACATTGACAGATTACAACATATTAGACAGTCTACGGACATAAGTCGGTATTCAGATTTATAACACATTTTCATCTGCTTTTGCTGCTTTTGCTGCGGACAGTGCAGAAACACTCTTCGGAAGTGAATAATAATTCATTAAGTAAGGCGTCTTTTTGCATTGCAGGGGCAGTAGACGTAGACAATCAGCAACAAGAAACAAATAATGTAGAAGAGGATCATAATGTAGACAAGAATTATAATTCGGAAGAATATAATAATGACGAAAATGATTATAATGTAGGGGAAGACTATGATGTAGAAAAGGAATACGAATTAGAAAAGGAGTATGAAGAGGAATATTTCTTAGGAAAGGCAAAGAATATGACAGAGCACAGCACGGAATCGGAATCATTAAACAACGTGGGACCTGTAAAACACAAACCAAAGCGAAAGGAAAAGAAAAACAACAAGAACAAGAACAAGAGCAAGAACAAGAAAGGAAAAAAGAAGAAGAATAGAAAAGAAATAAAAATAAGAATAATCATGAAAAAAAAACCAAGTAGGAAAAAAGTAACTAAGAAAAAGATGAGAACGAAAGAGTTTAAATTACTCAGCCAGTAAGACAGAAAACTGCTAACATAAACAGTGATATAAAAAACTTGGCAAGCATTGATTGACAAAGAGCACCAAACTACATATTTCAGCACATCAGAAGACTGCTTTCAGTTCGTTGTACTAACGAACATTACACGATGAAGTGTAGAAGCACAATAGGTTAGAATAGGTTAGAATTAGACGTCTAATGACCATGTCAGTGCGAAATCTCATTACCAATAAAGACTCCATAGAAGTAAAAATTTTTACTTTATAAAATAAGGTATTAATATAGGAGCTTTTTAGTAAGTGAAACAGTTATTTTATTTCATGAGCTGTTTCTCTACATTTTTGCACTAATATTTTGTCATGTCACTATGGATGTAATAGCGACATCATAAATACAGCATCCGTATTCAGTGGCTTCCTTATTCAATAAGATGCAATTGCAAAAATTTTCTATCGTAAAACTTCAAATGAGAAAGTTTCGTAAACAAGTAAAAGTTATTTTAATATACTTAAAGTGATACTGAAATATCAGTACATTAAAAAATAACTAAATTTCGTTAAGCCGTTATGTCATCTGAAACACACTAATGCTCGTATAGATGAACCAACTCAAGGTTGAACCACATTTGATATTTTAGCATGAAGGTTATGATAGAAAGATATTTCAACAATGGTGGTTAATTGGAATTATATCGATAACATTATTTGAGATTATTTTAGAATGTAAAGAAGTCTTATAAGGTACAGTCCAAGGGATTCACATTGGGAAAATCGGGCTCATCGTCAGAGACCAGGATTATTTCCAGAATACATCTGAATGGATTGCATATGTGGTGAAAAAGGGCTGAAATAGGGCTGAACTCTTACATTATTCTGCTGTATTGGCTTTCACGAACACTACCAGGGTATCCCCAACCAGATCAACTTCCTCAAGCAACTAGCCTGAACTCAGCCACTGACCAAATTTTGACACAAATAAGTGTGAACGAGTATCAGGGATTTAACAGGAAGATAAACAAAATTTGTAAAAAAAAAAAGTGATAAATAAGCTTTTGGTTTAATAACATAAGATATTTTATGTAATTGGGCTAAATGAAGGTAAAAATAAACGAGGTATAGGCTATACATCTAAAATTTATCTCAGTGTGTATTCTAATGTATATTTTGGTACTTAGTTGTCGTCAATAGAGTGCTGCAAATAAAATCCTTTTCTACACATTCATTCATTGGATTATTTATTCGGAATTCTTGTCTCCACAGATCACTCTTAGAATCAATCACTGCTGCAGTGGTGCTTACGTAAGCCTCAGCATGAACTTCCATATTAAACGTCCAACTTTGAAATCTGATAGTTTCCCCCAGAACTGGAGGTGAGAGCAAAATTTTCCATAAGCATTAGCTTTCACTATTTTGCTTTTACCTAGAAATTGAACCAAGAAATCAGTTTTAAATTTGTATTATTTCAAATGGGAGTTTACAAAGATTAGTCCGCTTTTGAAAGTTATTTTAATACACCTATAATTTCCTTGTTGTTGTTGATGTTCTTCTTGGGAGTTTTACTCTTACATAGAGATCAAAGAAAGGAACTTCGTTTTAAAAATTATAGCTTAAAATCTAGACATTAGAATGGCCCCAAGTCGTTGGAAAGTTATTTAAATGTGGCAAAAATATTTGTGTAGACGTTGTTTTATTGGGACGTTTTGCTTCCAATATTATGGATTGGACCACAAAACCCACTATACATATGGTTCCATGTCATTACATTGCCAACAATTCATCGCATGGTTAATTCATTGCAGTCTATTGATCACTGAACAACACATCACGTGTGTAAATTCATCCCATGGACAATTCATCACATGTACATATTTATAGCACGTTAGTTCATCGCAGCATTTCAGTTTGTCACGGCAGCTCAGCCTTTGATTTCTTGTTAGAAATATAACGTTTGAGTGACATCTGAGGGTTGCTTGTTCGAACCAGCAGACAACATTAAGGATTTCTATCTGTGATTATTTTCACCGGATATAACAGAATATTAGAAAACAAAAACGGGCTCGTTTGATGTTTAAGGTAAGATTTAACTGTCCTGAAGCCAAAACAGTAAACTAACACAAATAAACTTTCCTGTAAGGTTTAACATACCGCAGTGTTACTGTACTGTTTAGTCTACGTGAAACCTTACTGTTGTATTCACATGTTTTTACAGTTTTTACTTTAAAACACGATAGGTCTGATTGGTTCATTGTACTTGACTACATGACATCGCTGAAAAATCGTAAAAACCATACTTAGTGTGCTTACTACGGACCTATAGACTAAGTAATTCAGGGTTCGTGCGACTCCTTGAAATGTCGTTGAAAATAAAAATGAGATACCAGTCCTGAAGTCTTGAATATGAAATCTTGAAAACTAGTGTATGTATCAATAGAATGAACAAAAGGAGATGACTTAACTAGAATAATGCTGAAAATTTTAGCCCTAAAAGTAGGTGAGTATGTAGTCTATGTTATACACTATATTATTTTTACAATAATTTTGAAAGTTGCGATATGGTTTTTATTTTATTTACGTGTCTAATGGTTGAATACAGCAGTAAGGTTTCACGTAGACTAAACAGTACAGGAACACTGCGGTATGTGAAACCTTACAGGAAAGTTTTTTTGTGTTACTGTGCTGTTTTGACTTTCAATCAGTTAAACCTTAAGCTACCTTAAACATCAAACGAGCCCATTTTTGTTTTCTAATTCGTGATACTTTGGCATACCAAGTTGAGTTTCTGTGCTCATTGAAAATGTAGTGAATTCCCTTTGCTTCGCTCGCTCTTTCAGTGCAAATCTTTCTTTTGGAAGTTGGTTTAGCTCTATACCTGCGGCTTTGTCCATTATCTGTAATATAGGACGGCAAGCCAAAATGTGCAACGGACAATTTAGCTTTAATATGGGAGTGTGATGTGAAATTTTTATATAAATCAATTCGTAATAAGGATAATGGTTTTCACGCGCGGGGGATTGCTAGCTCACCAGCGTTGTTAGTGTGACGCAAATTGATACTCAATTAGGCACCCCTTTTTTGTCACGCTCATGTTGAAGGTGGCGTGTGAACAATTTGCCCAACCGTATTTTCTTCCATTATCCTAGTTAAAACCCCCACTCATTTATCTCAAACAATCTCTCCCACTTTACCATTCTTACAATGAGACCAACACTGTTACATTCACAGGCTTCTGTCATTGTTGTTGTTTTCTAGTGTTACTCACCCTTTTTTTTGAATGTTTAGCCTGCTCTTAACTTGGGTTG